>VZTR01022658.1:583084-642116 GCA_013400775.1 Chaetops frenatus | reverse complement strand
TACTTGTGGCCCAGGTGCTTTTCTCTAGAAACAGATCCTTAAAAAGATAACAGGATTTTATTTTCTCATTGATTACATACATTTCTTTCAGAAAAAAAAAAAAAAATCAGCATTGAAGTTAACCTGACAGACAATTAGCTGAAATCTTGTTGAATAATTGCTTTTGTCTCCCTCTGTTTGCTAGCAATAATATTTTTAATGTGCATTTCTGAGGCAGATTGAAGGTTCTGGCTGTAATGAAAATGAAATGACTACGTACCAGTCCAGACATGAATTCATTTAATTTTATTGAAGCCAGAACCTTTGTTCCCCTTCTCACATACAAACTCACACAATGGGTTGACCTTGGGTTCTGCTCTGCAGAAATATTCCCCACCCTTTACACAAGCACTCAGCCTACTCCAGGTCTGTCCAAACATGTGTGTGCCAAGCCAGCTTGTTCAGCAGGGAAATAGTCAGTGTGCACAACCTTGTTTTGTTTGGATCTGTTGGATGTGGGGACTGGATTGTTTTTTTTTCTGGTTTGTGGCTCTTTGGGAATGCTAATGGCTGTCTGCTTTTCTGCCCTTGTAATATCTGTTTGCCATTTTGCTGGCTCCTAAGTTGGTCATTTGGCACTCGTGACCTAACCAAGCAGATCAAAGGCTTTCAAAGGGCAGACTGCATGAATGCTTCCCTCTCCATCACCAGTGCCCTTATTTTCCCTGTCTCCTCCCTCACCTCAAAACTTTGTGTGTTCCAAAAGTGAAACAAACCTCTCAACCAAATGTGTGAGATCCCAGTGGTCACCTCCAGGCCACCATTAGCTTACAGTAACCTTGTGCTATTCGATGGGAAACAGGGACAAAGTGGCCTTTGTTCCAAAGGTTGGTTTGTTTGTTTATTTTATTTCAAATGCCTGTGGGCTATAACTCTCCTAATGTGTTTCCCAGGGACAAGGTGAAGAATGGCTTCATGGTTTCTTTATTTACAGTGGCTTTAGACATGACAAGTTTTTGTTGTCTTCTCAACACAAAATTAGGAGCTCAGACATAAATCATTCAGCTCCTGGGACTGCTGCACAGCCTTCTCATCAGGATTTATAGGAGGCAGACTATATGAGATAATAATAAACTTAAAAAACCACTTGCAACATGCAGGAATTCTTAAAGACTTCATGAGGAAAAGTTGGTCCATTAGAACGTATGGTGCAATTCTGCTGGAATTTGACATCTCTGTTGGGTTGGCAGCTAACAATGGGGTCTGGGGATATACTCAATTTTTTGGCTCATGACAAAAAGAGTAACTACCCATCATGTGTTACAAATGGTGAAAGGTTATAAACACCACAAACCCACCCTTTTCCAACAATGTACTGGAACATGTGTTTGAAGTTAAGCATGCACTTTGATTAAGCAGGAGTGAACCAAGCTTAGTCAAGATGTGAATGGATGGTTATGTAGCTACATACTCTTATTGTATGGCTCAGTCTGTGTGGCATGGATTCTTGCTAAGTGATGAGCTACAACCTTGACATATCTGGTTCTAGAATTAAACACAGTTGTGTATGCTTTGCTGAATTGGCATCCTAGAAAAGAGAGTAATTAAAGTCAGGCCCATGCTGGACACCAACTGGAGGAGCAGAAATAGACCCCAGTTTAAGATGGTTATGGGAATATGACAAAGAAAAAGTAGTTCTGTTAAGTAAAACTCTTATATAGGAATTTAGGAGCAGCCATTTAATAGGAGATTGGTAAAACTGTGAAATAGATCTTAGTGAAATGATGAAAACTTCGTGTCTCAAGACACTGGAAACTAGACTGAGTCAGGTCCACTAGGAAGTAGTAACAAAGAAAACCAAGGAGGTCTTGATGTGCATTAAGCAACAAAGTATGACAATGTAACCTTTTTCTGTTATAAAGCCCTGGCTATCCTTTTGTATTTAACTTGTGGTGTACTCAGAAAAAAGCAGCATAAAATATTCGTAAATTTTTTCTAAGAATTAAAATCAATCAGCAAGGTTTTTCTATGGGGGGGACCTTCTCCTATATGTATGTAGTTGGTGAACTAATGTTGGTCATTCATTTCAGGACTGAGTGCTTATGCTGTAAAGTAGTTTGAAGCTCTGTTTTTATGGTGTTCTTCACTGAATGGAAGTGCAGCAGTAGGACCCTAGGTTAGTTAGGGTGAACATCAAAATTTTGTGCGCTGAATATCTCTTCTTAATCAATTCTCTCTTGACTCCAGTTTGAGTTTACCATTTGTGATTGTAAAATAAATCCCTTGGTTCTGTGTTTTGGGGGTTTTTTGGACAATTTTCACTGAGAACTAGTTTTAATAGTTTGGAGGTTTATACTTGAGTCTGTATTTTGTCCACATGTAGAGCCTTCTGTTGTGACCCTGTGATTTCAGTTAACTGACTTGATGCGTTTGTTAGCAAGGACTGTCCTTGAGTGAAACCCCTGGTTTAACACTGACAGTGGTCATTCAAGTGATGGAATAGAAACACCTACATATGTGATAAATCATCACTCAGTAGTAATGGAGTGATTTACAAAGGAGCTCTTACAGTGCTCTCTTGAAATGCACCACTCAGTTGTTTATTTAAAGGAGTATACTGATGTTACATTCAAGATATTTGTATTTCTTTGGTTATAGACTAGTTATGTCTTTTCAGTGAACTTTCCTATTTATGTTGCCTGCGTACCAAGATGCTGAGATTATGAAGAATCAGAGTCTGGAAAAGGCTCTGTTGAGACCTGTCATCCACATGTTAGGCAGGTCCTCTCCATTTCATGGCACAAATCATCCTCCTGGAAAGTGTTTTACTGTCTATGCAAATACACTTCAGCTGGGATCATCCTCACAGCCTATGGAAAGGTACCAGAGCAGTGTGTGTGGCTGAAATCACACAGCAGTTAGTGCAGCAATACAAATTTTGTTTGCAAATTGATGTGTTTTCACCTGTCTATTTTCAGGGAGCCTGTGTGATGGTGCAACCAGTCAGTGTTACCTGCTGCCAGTTTTGGATACTATATTTGTCAGGAGAAAGTACAGAAGAGGTGGCCTGGGGATGAAAATGTTGCATGATTTCTGTCAGTCTTTCCTGGCTGAGGATGCCTTGGGGATCAGCTGCCCTATTTCTGCTGCCATGTATCAAGGTAAATCCTTTGATGTGGACACGTTAGGTAAGGGTCATGTATAATGTATAATTTTCAATATGGTCTTGGTAAGATTGTCTTCACTGTGTAAGAGTTCAGTGCCCTTGTCTGAACCCTACTGTTGTGAGCGTGCAACTGGTTCCTTTTCCAGAGCCATCTGGAATTTCCTGTGGAAAGGTAGGCCAATATTTATGTAAGACAACGAGAAGCACAAAACTCATGGTGCCTGTTTGACATTTTGTGTTCCTAGAACTGTTCTCTCTTAGAACTATGTCATTGCCCTAGACAGAGACTTACACATTTTATTTGACACCACAGGGAAAAGAATCATAAGATCTTGTCAAGCCCACACTATGCACATAATGCTCTGGTAGATCTTGCATTTTTAAGAAATTACATTTAATAAGCCAAATACCCAGGCACTACTCAGTCATCCAGTTACATCAGTGCTTGTTGTGTATCAACTGTCTTTGAACATTTGTCACTTTTAAAAGATCACATAGTAGTCATCTATCTTCTCTGTCTTCAGGTCAAAGCTCTGGCTTTGCTAGTAAAATTCACAGAAAATATCTGTGCTCATGTTATTTGTAAAACTGTCTTCTTTAGAAAAGTGTTTTTTCTGAGGCTGCTCTCTGTGTGGTGCAGTCCCCACCATCATTTTTGGGGAAATGTTTTGATTGACTTACAGCTTTCCAGGTATTTCCTATTAAGTGTCAACAAAATTTTGGCCATGTCTGTTCTTTCTCTTGGTTATTATGTGCCGTTGAGTATATACAAAGGTACCACAGCAGGTACTGCTACTTCTAAATTCAGGAGGGAATAGTATTGACAGCATTCCTTCTCTTCTCCCAGTAATATCCATTCATCCTTTGGCAGACATCAGGGCTTTAGACACTCTGGATCAGAAAGCTGCATTTCTTATGTGTTAACACTAGCAATATATTGGAAGACCGTGCTTTTGTCTCAATTAAGTTTAGAGTTTATAGTGAATAAATTTGACTTGCATCATGTTTTAATTAGGTTTTCTTTTATAAAAATACCAATACTGTAAGTTAAGTTTTGAGCATATTGAAGTCTCTGTCTGGTTTTAATTTCATTGGAACCACATTTTCATACTTTGACAAATGAATACAACCTTTAAATCTCTGTACTGAAATCTCTGAAGCTGTGGACAGTTTATTTAACAGGGACATGGTATTTAAGCTGCTGTAGAAGACTAAAAGGAAGGAAAAAGCTCCTTTAGCAGATACCTGGATTCTGGTATATATCTTAGGTTTAGTAGCTTTTATTGGAGTGATTAATTTAGTCTGGATGCCCTTGGATAAAATTAATGTCTGTGATCTGCTCATTATTGTAAGGCAAATGTTTACATACCAGAATTAGGATTTTTGTTTTGACATCCTATTGTTAAACTCCACTGAACTTTGAAGATAAATTACCCATTCTGTAGTATGATGAACTACAGTGGACAGAGTATGACAGTAATTTTGTTGTTTACAGATTGGTATCTTAGTGCAGTTGATGCAACTGATAGGATGGTGGTTAGGGGAAGTTTAAAAATACCCTATAAACGTTTTGAACTGTTTGTTCTACAGCATGTGCCTCCTCTTGACCCTGCAGACATCCTAAGGATACCACTAAATATATCATACTTCAGTTTGATAGCATAAGTAGACCTACATTTGATTGTTTATCCAAATTTTGTGGATGGTTAGTGTGTACTGACAATGATGGGAATCTGTGGCAATATGGTTTTTAAAGGTGATTGTACATCTGTCACAGGTATCCTTTAATTTTTGTTGGTTCCTTCCCATTTATTTTTTTCCACATCCAAAGAAGTAAATGAGCCTAGCAATGGGGCATAGGGTAGCAGTAGTGAAAAGGAGGGTGATTTTGGCCTAAAACCAAACAGAAGCAGAACTTGTCTTTATAAACAGAAATTAAACTAGCGTTCTGAATGGTTAAAGCTGGAAGCTAAAGGAAGACCTTTCCTTTCAGAGTAGTGAGGATTAAAAAACCCCACACTGCTGTTAGCCTAAAAGCTACTGAGTGTCTGGACATTGTTCTGGGCTACAGTGCCAGAAGAAGGTGCTCAGCAAATCATTTCAAGTCCTTTATTTCTGCGCTTAAAAGAAAATAATCTAGACTGAAGCAGAGAGACAGGATTCACTTGTGACTGTTGAGGCTGTTCCACACAGACTTTAGTAAAAGCCCCAGGTAAAACAAAGAAGAGGAAGATGAGAAGGGAGAAAAAAAGATTTCCGAAGGAACTAATGAAAGTAGGTCTGAGAGAATGTCTGGGATAGAACATGCTCCCTCTTCCACAGTACCTTTCACTCATTCATACTTTTACCCCTTGGTTTCTCCCATTCAGTTTGCCAGAAATTCCTGCAGGCTCATCCTGAGGAGCAGAAGCGACTGTGGGAGGTGGAAGCACCAGGAGATTGGAGCCAGCGAGTGAATATCTGGTTAAAAATTCAGATGGAGCCATCCCCTTCAGGAAGTGAGTTAAAACAAACAGTGTGAACTTGTCTGTGTTATAGTTCTATAAAGATAAGAAATGTAATCAAGGGGTTAGGTAGTGATCATGGAGAGGTGGTGTCTCTGTTGTTAGCACATGGAGAAACCACTGAGTGTGCAGTCCAGGTCCCTCATCTTTTCACAGAAAACAGGACAATTCTTAGAAATTATGAGGTAATGAAATGGAACTGCAGAGCATCTGAGAGATCCTGAACAAAGCTCAGCCTTGGCAAAGTGGCTGTAACTCCTGTTGCAGTGCACTTAGAGCAGGGTAGAAGTTAGCCCAAAAAATTCCTGTTGCACAACACATTGTCTGGGTTATAGACAGGGGTTTGTTTCTCTGAAATTGTTACAAAGAAGAAATTTGTATGGCCAATGGGCAGTGTGTTTAATTACCTTCAATTGCTGCCAATACCATTCTTGGATGGAAACACAAAGGTTCTCATTATGGGTTTTGGAAGATTCCAAGTACTCTCCTACAGGGTAAATCCTTTTTGCTGGGAGCATTTTCTGCCTACTTCACAAAAGACAGCGACAGAGTAGGGAAACCTTTTGACAGTTCATATGGGGATCTTGTTGATGTAATCTATTCAGCTGGTTGGAGGACCCAGACAGGCCCCTCTGCTGCATTCACACAAGCTGTAATAAGCACTAGGTTCCAAAAGAAGGGCACAAATTGTCTCTTTCTGGAAGTGCAGCAAGGAGTGCTCCAGAGAAAATTGTTCCCATGCCTTCCCACATCCATCCTGCTCTGTTTTGGCTCGGGAACCTTCCGTTGAGACACCGCGTTTCATCTTGTCTGCAGCACCCACAGGAGAGTTAAGTCAGACTTTAGCCCTAGGCTGGGTTCCTCTGAAGCCATTATATCTGTGTTCCTCATGCTTTAAACCAGCAAAACCTGGTGTTGCTCTTTCCTTTAATCTTGCTAAGTGAAGTTTATTAATGGCAACTGAACAGAACTATGATCAGATCAAAACCCAGCAGATCCTGGGGGAGAGGATGCTTTCTTTTCTCTTTCTTCTTTTTGCCATCTTCTAGAAAAACAAACAAAGAGATTAATGACCCAAAGAATGGGAAAATATCATTCCACCAGAATTGCTGTCAGTAAAAAATAAACATGGGGCCAGGGAACTGACTTGACTGCAGCTTTCTACCTCCTAAAGGGGGACAGAAAGATGGGGAGAAAGATTTTAGCGAAATCTGTTGCTGTAGGACAAGGGATAATGTTTTAACACTAAAATAAGATAGATTTAGGCTAGATATAAAGAAGAATATTTTTTACTAAGAGGGTGTTGAGGCCTTGGTACAGGCTGCCCAGAGAAGCTGTGGCAGCCCCATCCCTGGAAGTGTCCAGGGCAAGGGTGGAGAAGGTTTGGAGCAACCTGGTCTTGTGGAAGATGTCCCTGCTCATTGCTGGGATTGGATTAGATGACCTTTAAAGGTCTCTTCCAATCCAAACTATTCTATGATTTCATGATTTTTGTCTTTAGGAGGTCTCTTGGGAAGAAGGGCTTCATTCCTACTTTCTCTGTTATTCAGAAAGCAAAATACAATGTAATTCAGTATTGTCAGCTCCAATCAGGATCTATGGCAACAGCTGTGAAAATAGACAAGTCTTATTCTGCTCTGATTTCTTAGATTCCTGTTGAAATTTGCAATGCTGTGTTTTGGAACAAAATTACTGAAAAGAAAAACTGAGTATTTTTTTCATATTATGTTCTTTCCCCCCTCACACCAGTACTCGGGATTGAATGCCATTAATGTTCTTATAAGAATTCTACAGTCACAGATATTCCAAAACAGGTTTCTGTAATCCTGAGGTCAGAATTTTCAATTTTGTAAGGTTGAGTGGCAGCATCTAGTGGCAGTTCATCTAAACTGCAGCCCTCTGCTGCAGCTGATACTTCAGTTTGGATGTGCACAGATACATAGGCATGTATACACACATTTCTGTCTGCACATACTCAGATATATCTATAAAAATCAAGCTTTTTAGCATTTTGTCACACATATCTGCAGTCATTCATTCTGAATTAATTTTAATTGTTCGAAAAACATAGAAATTTAGTTTCAGCAGAGTCTCAGCAACAGGAACATGGTGACATTTCTCTTCAGGGCCTGATTGGAGGAACAGAAATCATTTCACATGGTTTGGTCGTGGTTGCTAAATCTACCAGGCAGTGAACTGAGCTGTTTTGAAGTAGTTTGGCAATATACATAAAGCATGTAAATGTGACGCTAATGCAAAACCAAGCAGGCTGAGAAGAATTAAAATAAGTTTCAAATTATTGCATGAAATCCTTTTTCAGAATTGGTCAGAGTACCTGTATTTTCTGAAAAAGAGAAGGAGATATGGGTTTTCCAGGTGTAAGAGGTGAACGGAATATCTGTTTAACAGAGCTTTCAAGACCCACAGACTTTTTGTTTCTGGTATAGTTGTTCACCTTAGGTTTTTATGGCAGTATGGGGCACCCTGGTTTGGTTAATGAACAAAAAACAAGGCAAGAAGGATTGAAGGTAGCAGTCAGGAGGTTTTTTTTCTTTTAAATGGAAATACTCATGGAAGTATGATAATGTTTTTTCCTTTTTAATCTCTTTCTGGGGCAAAATATTTGCCCCATTTCTTCAGAGGCTGAAGTGGGCTCTCGTATGGAGAAGACTCCAACCAGACAATCAGATATGGACCAGATGAATAAGGTACTGTAACTAATATGCCATTTTATGACTTTGTTTTCCATTGGTGACCTTTTCCCTTTTTAGTGAAGTAGAGAGGTTTAAATATGAAGGATTTCCACAGGTGTGTTTTACTACTGACTCATATATCTATGTAGGTAGTCACAGCTATATTATAAATACATATGCACACGTATAAATAACATTTATAGCTAACTTATATAGCTGTAATAGTTTGAGAGGCTAAAGAATGCAGAATAGCTTTCACTAAATGCTTTAGTTTCATCCTTTTTGAGATAAGGGAGCTGTAACCAAGCAGATGTACAGCAAATTCCAAGGTTTGTATATGGAATGGCTTTCTGAACTCCCCTCTTTCCTGTGCAGGGACTTGAGTGTGACTTTAGAATGAATAAGCCAAACTCTTTACGGTCCTATAGTGCTCAGCTGTAGATCTGACTATGCTTAGCCTTTTGAAGCACTGAGGCCTAAAACAGGCAGTGAGGTTCAAATGGAGCCTAAGCCTAAGCCATGTATCTGAGAAAAAAAATCACAGGAATGAAGCTTTTGCAAGTAATAAAGAAAAAAGAGAGATGAGTGGAAGCAAAACAAAGAGCTGCAGGGGTTGTTTCCCCAGCACATTTTGGTTGCCACACAATTAAATCAGTTTGTTTCCTTCAGCCCTGAGTGTCCCAGGGGAGCTGTGATGGCTCTGGCCCCTGTGGTGCACGCTCTTGTTGTGTGCTGTGGCCACGGCTTCAAAGCCCACCCAGCTAGATCAAGGCTCCCTGTGCTCCCAGTTTTCCTTAGGCTGACACTTCTGGGAAGGCAGGCAGAGCAACAGGAATAAAGTTGTTCTATACAAACAATGCAGCTGAGTTCCTTGCCTTGCATGTTTATGGCAGCCATGGTGGACAGAGGCATTTGATATTAGGATCAAGTCACTGTTTATCTTGTTTGTGTATAATTTGCTGTTCCTTCTGTCTTGGCTCTAATTTCAGGATGTTGACTGCTTTCTTGGGGTTAAGGAAGTGGCAGGAGATGCCACAGAGAAAAAAGATGACATAACAGCAGCAGGGACTCTAAACTCACAAGGTCCTGAAGAGGAGGACTTGGAACAAGGTGCAGGCAATGCTCGACAACATAAAGGACTCAGGAAAAGAGCAGGTCCTGGGGGCTTAGTTGGAGACAAGGCCACCAAACAATTTAAAACTACACCATAATTGCTATTTCAGAAACCAGCAAAATGCTGTACGGTCTTAAAAATTGTAATTGACTGTTCTTAATTTGTAACATAGGAGAAATTTCTAGAGGTAAGATGAAATTTTTTTTGCAGCACACATTCTCCATTTTATGCTTTGTTTTAAATAAAGCTTTTGTTTACTAAATGTCCTTTCTTTTTTCTTCTCACCAAGTAATTATGTAGTAGCTGAGCCTAGTTATTTCCCTGCTCTGAAAAGATTTTATTGGATTGCATGAGGTGTCCAAAGGGGAATAATTGGAGGGCTTGTAGGTACTGATGTAAGAAGATATTTCTATGGAAACCACATCCTGCATTATGGAAGAGAGATACCACAACACACGTTGGTATCAGAATGACAGTTGTAACCTTTCTTTCAGAGAGAACAATTGATCTTGAATTGCTTTCATTTGGGCTTTTCTAGCAGAAAAATCTGCCTTAAACCCTGTGGGGGACAGGATGGCACACAAAGGCCATTCATGCAGAAAAAGTTTGGTGGAGAGAGGAAGAGTGAATGAGCTACAGGCATTAAACTGCCTTTCAGTTCAGGCACTGGGATAATTCTGTGTGCAAGCTGAGGGTGTAGAACTTCATGTAGATTCCATATTGCATGTTTTATTTCCTGTAGACTCTTTCCTAATGTTTTGCATTCAATTAACTTGGAAATATAACATACTTCAATAGATTACCCGTGTTGTGGCTTGGTAAAGAAATTCTGCTCTTTTACCACAGGCTGGTTCTGTGTTAGAATATTTTAATTTTTTTTTTTTTTAGTGGGGTATTTCAAAAGCCTGAATGTTGTGTTAATGAATTACAGGTGAAACTCATAAGGATCAGATCTTTAGCCCAGTAGCAGGGAAGACTTTGCAAAGAGGTGAACTGCAGGAGGGTCTTGAAAATCTTGGACAGATCCAGCAGCCTGTAATTCTTAAGTGGCTGCCTTGGAACAAGGAGAGGTAGTTGTTTCTTTCCAGAAACTAATCCAGCATTTCCAGGGAGACAGTTCTGTAGGCAGGCATTGTAGGTACACTGTAGAGATGTATATTTTTCTCCCTGTACAGAATAATTGCTCACACATAGCCCCATCAGCCTGTTTTTGTTTAAGGTTGTGATTTAATGTAGCATTTATTCATGTATCCAAGTAACTCCTTCCCCGTTGAGCTGCTCTGTAAACCATATGCCTGAGACACAGTGAAATCAGACCTTCCTAAGCATCTCTTAAAAAAAAAAATTCTATAATTGGAACTTACAAGTTTTTGCCAAGAGAATGAAAACACTGCATCGTGTGCCAGCCTTAATCACGTTGCTATGGTTCTCTTGTTGCAAAGAAGGTGCACTTTGGACTACCTTTAGAGTCAGTTGATCTTAAAGTTGTTGAAAAGTCACCTAGAGTGTGCTGTGAAGACTGCTGGAAACTCCCATGTCCTCCTGTGGAACAGCCTCTATTCTTGCTAAAGGTATGGTTAAATACATGCTTAAAAAAAAAATAAAATTATGAAGAGTTGCAATACCAGTTGCTTTGAAATGTGATAGAAAATTACTCTATCTCTGCTTGTGAAAGCTGATCTGGAGTTGCAGTGGCCTGGTAAACTGAGCTCATTTCCAATTTGTACATTACATTATAGTGGCAGAGTAAGGAAAATGGGTTGTTCCATCCAGTGAGGAGCATTAGAAATTTTAATCTGAATTAAGTCTTTCAACAAAATTTTATCTAAGAAGATAGAAATGTTCAAAATGAATTTATATTAGGATAAAAGAGATACATAAGGTACTGTCTGGAATGGGCAGATGACTAATTAGATTAAATTCATTCTATATCTGGAGACACTGAGTTAGAGGATACAACCATCAATTTTTCAAAATCCTCAAAATGAATTTGTTTCACCTATTAGCTAGTGATCCACAGCTAAATTAACAATCCCTACTGGCTGTTCTCACAGAAAAGTTGCTTCTTTCCTCTATGTATGAATCTTCTTCCTTGATTTTGTTTAGGTTTTTGTTTTCTAAGTATCTCTTTGTGTTCTAAGTATCAAAAATTCTCGTGATGGCAACTGGGCATCTCACAGAAGTAAGTAAAGGTGCACTTGCTGAGGCTGTGGTGGCAGGTGCTTGATTCCCTCTAATCAAACAAAAAGATCATCATTCCCATCAAAATTAATGACAATTACAGCCAGGAATTCAGAGATCCTACTTAACTGTATTAAACTCCAGGGCTACAGATTCCAGGAGGACAGAGGCTTGCTCCAAGTTGTTTCAGAAATGTTGACTTACAGAACAATTAGTCTGAATATTGATCTAATTTTTTTGTTTGGTTGTTTTCTTTTTTGTTATATTAGAGCTTTAAGGTATCTGATTAATGCAGAAGCTTGGACCTGCAACTCATTCTTAGCAGTCTGAAGAACTGTTTAATGAGATCAGAAGAATCCTAAGAGGGCCTGCAGAAACAAATCCAGTATTTTCACTGTCTTAATAGAACAGAGTAGAAAAAACACACCCAACAGCACAAACATTTTGTTCTCCCAGTGGACTTTCTTTTATTTAAAAGAAATCTGCATTTACTTAGGGATAGGATGGTTTCAGAGTGCTGAAAAAGTCAGCAAAGGCTTGAAAGAGCATTCCAGATTTTGGAGGGAAGTTTTCAAAACCTCGGATTCAATCTCTTTCTGAATCTGCACTTTGGTTGTGATGAGACACGGTGATGGTTCTGCTTAGGAGACAAGGTGAGTGTGTGTGAGAGGGATGGCAGATCTGCTGAAAGGGAGTTTGTACCTGTGGTTCTTACCAGCAGAGACACTTAAATCTGGCCTGCAAGTAAGATGTTAAACATCAAGATTAGTGTTAGCAGTCATCTGGTGGGTGTGTGCCAACTGAAAAAAGGATTTGATTTGCTCTCAAGACAAGTAAACATATGGACTTTAAGGCTGGAAATTTCATTACGTTAATCCTTCATGACGTTTCATGTAATATAAGCCAGACAATTTCGTGCATGGTTGCTGTTTCAAAAAATCATTGGTTTTGGTTGAAACAACCCATTTTTAGAGGGATTGTTTTGATTTCACAGTTTTAATTTTCAGATGTTGGGCAGTGGGAAATCTGCCACGTTTGTTGGCAAGTTGTTCTGAAGTTTTGTCTTTAAAAGTGCATGCAGTTTCTTTAGTCTGAATTAATTTTGTTTCAGCCTCCTTTGATGAATTTTGCTTTTCTGTTTAACACTGGGCTGTGGCTCTGGTACTGTCAAGATGCTTCCAATGTGGGGGTGGAGACCTTGTGGTTCGGCATGATATCAGTGAACAGCGCTGGTTTTTGGATCTGTCTCTGTGAGGCAGCTTTTCCTGACCTTGCTGCATTCTTCTTGTCCTTTCAGAGATATTTTCAATTTTTCAAATTCCTTTCAGAAGCCAAAACATCATCAGAGCCCCCATCCTGGTTCCAGTCATGCTGAGTGATGCGGGGCTGCTGTGACCTGTGGTTGTAAATCATCACGGAATTCTCCTGTGCCTGTGGATTTCCATGCCCTATAAAACTCAAAATTAACCAATCTTTTGATGAGTGTGTGATACCTGTACTGAAAATGCAGCGTTTGCAGCGTCACCTGTGTCAGTACCACGAGATGGCACCATTACACAGCATAACTTTGTCCTCCTCTCTCGGAGCTGGAGACCGTGCCCGAGGTTGAAATGCATCGCTGGTTGGCTTGGCTTCCCCCGGAAGGAGGATGGGGGTGTGGTAAAATTTGTCTTGTGTCTGTCAGTCATTCAGGCTCATTTGTCTGTGGAGTTTGCCTCCAGTGGGCTCCGGGATGATTTTTTTCAAATATTTGTGAAGTTAAGGTGAAGTCGGAGTAGCACAAAATACAAATTGTATCCAGATTTTGCCCCTTTGTACTCTTGTCTTATTAGGAGTTCTGGATATGACTTTCCACGTTGTATTTCATTGTTACCCAGCAGATGATTCTGGCTCTGTTGTGCAAAATTTTTAGACATTTGGGAACAGAAATTAACACTGTTAATTAACAGAAATTAACCACTTTTGACTTGTATGACTTGGTTTTGAGAAGTGAGCCATCCAAGTCTGCCAGACAAATAGGTGCCAAAGTAGAAAAGAATCAGGGATGTTCAAATTCATGTTTTAGTATCCTTTACTATGGATGAAGAAGGGAGGGTACAGTGTAAACTTCATCTACCTGGATACTTCTTAACATTTCCATATTAAGGATGTTGCAGAAAATGGGGAAAGTGCCCCGTCCAAATTGAATTTCTGCTGTGTCAACTTTATTGTTCAACTGCATAAACAAAGAATGCATCCATCTGTAGTACACTGTTTAGCACTGACTTAGGCCTTCCTTTATGTTTTTCTCACTGGAGATGAGCATGCAATAAAATTTAAGTACATGGGAAGCAAAATTAGGAGTCTGTAATTAGCCTGCTTTGGAATCTGTTTCCTCTTGCAGTCCAGCTTGATGGTGAAGTCCCAGCTTAACCTCCTCTATTTGCATTAGACTTGATTTACTTTTTCTGTTTTGAATGTTGTTGGGTTTTGTGGGGTTTTTTTTTGGTGGTGTTTTTTTAAGAAGTCTTTTTGGTTTTAATTTAAACTGAAGGCTCCATTTTTGGAAGATCAATAAATTCCATGTGGAAGAATTCTTTTCTCCCAGCCACCTGACACTTAGATGAAGTTGAACTTTTTCTTTTTGGTTTTTTTGCAGTCTCAGGGAGGAGATCAGAGGTTGCATTCACCATGATGAGTGCATTTGGGGATGTCGGCATTCATTCACCAACACTGGATTTGTAAATTAATAGCTCAGCCTCTGTGGACTGTGGTATGTTAAAGGTCAGTGACCATGAGAGGAGAAACACTTCAGAGCTGTGTGTGCCCCCTGGTCAGCACAGTGGCCTTGGCTTAATGGCTTTAATTTCATGCTGCTTTTAAAAGATACAGATGTGCAGCATACCTTCAATCCTCCTACCTGGAACCAGTAATCCTGTTCCAGCTTTCTGCAAGGAGTGGAGAGGGAGAAGTGAAAAACCCTTCCTAAAAGGATTAGTTGAACTGACGAATTTTCTGAATTTCTCCTTGCTTGGCATGTCCCCTCTCATCCAAGCCTTTGATAAGTATCTTAACCGAGATGCATTTTGGTAAATGCTGTCTTCAAGCCTCATGATATAAAAGAGCCTTCTGATTCCCCCGCCCTCTCCAGATCTTGGGGCTGGTTCAATCTTTTTTAAAGCTATTTCTCTTGTGCTGCATGCAGAGCCCATCTGCTGTAATACAGACTGAAACGCTGCTTTTATCCTTGTTTGCGTAGAAGGTTGATGGGTAAATCAATTGCAGTGAAAGATGCATTGTCCCTCCTTGCTCTATGTCACAAGCACAAATATCTTCCTTTTAAAGTGTCTCTTGGTAGAAGCCAAACCCTTTGGCACAAGCCACCTCTGCTAGTTTGACCCCTTTTGTGCATCTGGGATGGAGGAGCAGCTCTGAGAAGCACAGAACAAAACCAGCAAAATAGCAAGAGAAAAGGTCAAGAAGGGGTCTTGCTCCCTGTAGACATCAGAAGTTTCTGCAAGATGATATTTAGCATGTCCTGCCTGAACAGTTAAGGCATCAAAGACACGAGCACTTCGATAGGTAATATCCTCATGAGTTGTCAAATAGATTGCAAAGCACGTTGCTCTGCCATGCTGGGGATGGGAGGGAGGGACCTTAGGTCTTTCTAGTCATTGAGGTAACTGAGACTGAGAGCTTCAGAGAGCCTTTGCTTCCACAGATGGATATTCCATGCTGTGCTCTGTCCTTGCCTGGCTTTTGACTTACAGGCCTGAGCTCACAGAGTGGTGCTGTGGGCCTACAGAGGAAGGGGAAGGCAGGTTTCTACCAAAGACAGAGCTGACATCAGCTCCTAGCAATAGAAGTGCTTGATTTTTGCTTCTGTATTTTTGTCTGGTTGCAGCCTTGCAGTGACTGACTCTCAAACCAGTCAGTCTCTTTGATGCTGTGCAATTACAGTGGCAAAGATGATTCCAGCAATGGGATCTGAAGGGGAAGTAACACATACCTGGCTAGTTCACCTCTCAACATAGCAGGGTCAGGACAACCAATATTTCCTGTCCTAGTCAAGGGAAAAGGTAATTGGTATTAGAAATCCAGAAGGCAGACAGTATCCTACTGCTCAGGACCTGCAAATGCAGGGAAATACAAGCCTGGCAGCTTTGATAATGGATTATTCCCTGTATTTCTGGCAGTGGATTGGTGTAACTCTGATTAGAAGGAATCCTCTTTGCCAAATCCCATGGTTGAACCACTGCCCAGGACAATGAGCTCATATGGTGGTGGCATGGGCTGAGTTGTGTTCTTCACTGTTGTTACAGATTTTTCACAGCCCCCTGGTTTTGTCTGCAGTTTTTGCTGCTCAGGCACAGTTCTGCTCTCCCCTGTTGTATCCTGCTCAGGAGTTACAGGGATCCTCAGAGCAGGCTGCTCTCCCTCACAGAACCCTGCCAGCATCTGCAGTCGAATCAATATGACTTACCCGGGATTCACTTGTCCTAAAAAATAAGCAGGGACTGACAACTTTTATATTTAAAGCCTGAAAAAGAGAAAGAAAGCAAGGAAGCAGAGAAGAGAACCCAGTTGGTACAGGGACACACGATATTGTGCCAGTTTGGCTAAAGTCTTTTCCTGACTGCTGGAACTCATCCAGGGTGAAAGTCACTGTGTTGCTGCTTTCTGATGCTGACCTTGCTTGTTCAGCAGCCATACCAGGGCATGTCAGTCCTGACTGCTTGATCACAGCCTCTGGGTGGTGTGAGCCCCAGCATGTCCTGGCAGTGGATATTTCTGGGAGCCAGCATCCCACGCTGTGCACTGCTGCTGAGGGAGCAGTTTGAACCCTGGGATGCTCAGGCTGCAGAGAGTGGCCAGCTAATAGCACCACTTGTTGAGAGATACCAGTTGAATCTCTGGTGCTGAGGAGTGAGCTGATTGGGAGGGAAAATTAGCCAGGATATATTTTAATTGTACTTATTAAATTCCTTTTAAGCTTCCAAGTCATTTGCAAAGGCACGGGTGAGATG
The DNA here is from genome assembly GCA_013400775.1 of Chaetops frenatus. Lineage (NCBI taxonomy): Eukaryota > Metazoa > Chordata > Aves > Passeriformes > Picathartidae > Chaetops > Chaetops frenatus. The sequence continues at coordinate 625,473 of VZTR01022658.1, read as the reverse complement.
GTAGGTTAAGGAAGAGAATGAGATTGTTGGCTTGGAGTAAAGTGGGTGAGGAATTACAGTGCCTTTGTGTAAGTCAGTTTCTTTCTGCATCAAACTGTAGTTTTTGACCTTCTTAATTAATGTTGTTGTTTTTCTTCTTACTCCAGTGCAAGTGGTCCCAGCCTGACCTGTTGGTTCACAAGATAAAAGGGGTTAACTCATCAGAATGGAGATCCCCTCTATTGGCTTATCCAAATCTTTACTAAAAGTGTGATCTTCATGAGCACAAATAGAAAAAAAATGCATCCAAGAATTATGTATGTGGGAGTTTAAAGGAGGGAGTGAAAAAAGGAAAAAGGTCCATGTTGCTTTGAGGTTATTTTAAAAACTGAAACTGAATAGGTCAATACCCCTTAAGCTTTTTGGTCTTTAATTCTCTTAATGGTATGGCAGAAATCGTTAATTGTATTATTAAAAAAGCTTTGAAGACTGTATTAATGTAATGTGACCTCGGATCAGTCAAGATCACATTTTCATTATGATTAAAAGATTCCTTGTCCTGAAACATTGATCTCATCTCCAGCTGGCTGTGTCAGCCAGAGAGGGGCTGGCTGCATGGCAGGGCAGTAGATGGCAATATTGCATTTCATTCTGCAGCTGCTCTGCGAGAAATGCTCACCTCAGAAAGGGGCCATGAACTTTTCCCCTCAGCTTCCAAGAGCACATTTGCACTTACAGACTGCACTAAGTATTCCAGAAGGGAAATAACTCAAAATTCCATTTTGAACCCAAATTTCTTTAGTGACTGGAATCAAGTGCCTGAGCTACAAACTGCAGGACCCAACCAGTCCTGATCCTGCTTGTCAGCTCTGAGAATGGGCATTTGCATGTTAGGGACCATCAGCATTTTCTGTCCTGTGGCAGGGATCCAGTGAGGCAGTATCTGACCCTGGAAGGAACATCTCCCACTTGGCTACTGTCATTTGTCTAGATTTTTGGTGAATTTCCAACCTTTCTCTTTTTTTTTTTTTTTTTTTTTTGGTGATTCTACCTCCTTTTTGGTGAGTTTTGCACCTTTTCAGTGAATTTTTCACCTTTACATCAACTGAGTGAAAGCTGAATGAACTCGTTTAGTTTATATAATAATTGGGGAAGGTCAGAGAGGTTTGTAGCTCACATGTTGTCTTCCTTTCAGCTGTAATATTTTTCCAGACCTTACAGCAGATCCTGGAGAGGAAGAGAAGAGCCCCTTAGCAAAGAGCCAGGGCTGAGGAAGGTGTGTGTTACAGGGTCTTACACTGGCTGTGCTGTGCCCTAATGTGCTGTGCTGCTGAGCAGGCAGACGAGGATTTCAGAACGTGGGTGACATCCGGCGTCTGGGATTTATGAAAGTGAAATATTCTGTGGAAGCTCCAAGGTATGGTGTATGTAAAGTGCTACTCCTTCCCTGTCCCAGGGGCATGGGCCATGTGTCTCCACAGTCCTGGGAGGCACCAAGGTAATTGCCTTAAAACTCCTCACCACACAGGGTGTTGCAGGATGCTCACTCCGAGTGATGGGAGGCAGAGGGTGGTGTTAAAGCCTCAGTGCTGCTGACTTTTCTATAAATAACTGCTGTCTGCTGTAATTGGTCATATCACAGCCCATGGTGATCTTTTATATTATTGCTGGCTGCTGGAAAACTCCCGGAGGCGTAAAATACATACCAGGAGGTTCCTGCACCCAGCACTGCATTTCCCCATGCAGCACAACAGGCTAGAGCAGAAATAGTGTTTATCAGGAGCTGATGAAGAATTTTCTGCAGCAGGAAAGATTAAAAAAAAAAAAGAGATTGCACCTCTAAAATGATAGCAGCAGGTCATCTCTCCTGCAGGATATTACTGGGTCTGTTGGAAAGAGAAAATCTTTGTAGGGTTTCTAATGTGGAACTGAATGGGTATTATTACTTGTGTGCAACTTAGGGGTATTTTTCAGCTCCCCATAAAATAACAGTGTCTTGCAAAAGATTGAAAACTAGAGGAAAATGTCAGTAGTTGACTTGTGTAGTGTGTGTTTGTGTGTTTAAAATGTGTAACATGTTCTGTCCTGAAGGATTCAGAGCCCTTTATAGACCAGGAATGCTCTGTGCCACCCTCCCCTAAATTCAGCCAGCTGTATTTGATGTGAAGCTCAACACTGAGGTGAAGCTGCCCAGCATCAGGAATTGATATTTTTGTTAAGGGAGGGCAGGAAAGGGTGGAAAGGGCTGAATTGCCAAGCTCAGCAGTGACCAGTTGCAATAGCAAGTGGCTCTAAGGCCACCAGGTGAGTTTGGGCTGTGTCTTCCCCACTCTCACTTTATTTCCACCTCTGTCTTAATCTACATCTGCCCCTTAACAACAGTGTGGTACCCTGCATGCATTACAAAATTCATGCTTCACTGGCCTAATGAAAACTTTGCTCATGTTGACAAAGAGTTTATTAGGACTGAAATCTTTCCAGCATTACACAGAAGCTGGCACAGAGAACAGGACTGTGGAGGGACTTGTCAACAGCCTCTCAATTGACTTCTGCTGACTGATATTTCAAGACTAGATGCTATTGTAGGACATTTAATGTAAGAAAGGATTTCTGTGAGGTCTTAACTTCTGTCCTGGTTATTTGCTATTGGTGGGAACTCTTTGTTTTCCAGCAGCTTGGTTCTTTGTGATGTGGGAGAAGCATTGAAAGTCCACATAGCTCTGGGTCAGAAATTTATTTTCCTTGAAGATATGCCAAGCAAGTGTCAATGTGACAGAAGCAGGGCAAAAAGCCTACAGGGAAGAGAACAGCAGGATGCCTCCTGTGGCCTCAGACAGCTCCACCAAGTGAGTGCTGGGGCCTGGCTTGAAAGCCTGCTGTATTGCTTGCTGTAAGAAGGCATTACTGATGGAAAAGCCTCAGCTATTCTGTTTGGATACTGAAGCCTCCAAAGCAGTGAGGAATTGCCCTTGTGCAGCAGAGCACTCCAGTAACATCAGGCTAGGCCAGGACTTACACCTGCTGCTCTTCAGCCTCTCTGTCAGCCTTGCTGTGTGACAATACCAGTTTTTGTGGGTGAAAATGCATACCCAGAGCCTGATTCAGACCACTTGATCATGCTTAACTTTCCTTGGTTTCCCTTCTTCCAGCCACAATCTCCTAACTCTCTATAGAGTCATCTCAGTTGTTCATTGTGCTCATGCCTCCATTTATCCCAGGTGCCTTCATAAGCAGCCTGCATGTGGCCTGTGTGTATGGATTGATCTGAAAATATTGCATTATCAATTTAGTGACTAAAAAGCCAAACAAAATAGAAAAATCATGGAGGCAATTGGTAATTGATAGAATACTCTGGAGAAATTGGAGGAAAATCTTTAGTGATACCTGAGAATTCAGATGGAAAATTTCAGATGGTTGCCTATATTTGAATAATATGTGGATAGGAATTCAGCACTTGGACTCCTCAAACTAAAAGTGAGCAATTCTTAGTGAAGACAACACCCGTTCAGAAACAGCAGAGAACTGTGAGAAGAAGGAAAGCTCTGGGAGTGTAAAATCCCAGCTAAAAACAACTCTGCAGTCAAGGAAATGAGCACATCTGGCTGCTTGAGTCGCAGCAGTGATCCTGAGTGACCATTTTGTGCTGGGAGAAGACACAATGAAACAAAGAGATGTGCCTGGAGGAGTCTCTGGTCTGCAAACTGCAGTACAAAAGCTTTTCTCACCACCTGCTTTTGAGGACTGTGCACCAGGAAAGAGCGTCTCCAGTCCAGTCTTCTGAAAGCAGCCTGGTGCTTTCCATGCTGCTCTGTGCCCCCCTGGCAGCTTGCAGAAAGATAAAGGTAAGCTGGTGAGACATCTTCTGCCTCTTTCTTTTGTTCTAGCAGTTATTTCTCCTTCAGATGACTATTTCTCACTATGAGGAACTAAATTCATGAGGAATTGAAGGGGAAGGGGAGGTTCAGCTTTTAAGATTGTTGCTGTGTAGTTATATTTTTGTTTCCCTAACAGGTTTTTTTTTTTTTTTTTGCTCCAAGTCTTCAGTTTTCAGAGAAAAATAGGAACAAACCCCTCTGACACCAGTTTTCACCATGACAGTAATTTGAGTAGAAACAGCTTTGCCAGCAAATAAATAAATAAATAAATAAATATTATATGAAAAGCTTTGGATGGAGCTGCCATGTTCATTCTTGTTTCTAAAGCCCCCACAGGCCATGTCACATATGTGGGTCATGGGGTCTATTGATTATGTGTCAGACCCTTAGGTGTCAGTAATCAATAACACTAACCTGCAGAAAATGCAGCAGAGGTTTGCTAAACCAACTCTTCACATTGTTCTTTTTCTTGTGTTTAAGTTTTCTGTGCCTCACTAACAGTAACAGAATTCATAGCAGCAAAGGCAGGGCAGACAAAAACCTCATTTGGCTGCCAACTCATTTGCTGTCTGTTTTCATCTGGTTCTGCATGGTTCTTGGTGAGAAGGCAGGATGAGGAGGGGCAAGACAGGAAAGGGTATTTCCAATTGAATGGCTTCTGAGAAGTAGAAATGAAAGTGATTGAGTCGGGAGGACCTAAACATTTTGACCCTGACAGCTTATTAATATTTAACAAGGTGCCAGATTTTTCTTTGACACTGGAAATTGTTGCGACTGTCTGTCTCCAGCAGACTGAGTCTGCTTTCTCAGGCCACCATATCTAATGTACCTGCTTCCAGCCATGAATAGTCCTTATTCACAAATGCTTCCCTTTATTTGCTGTTCCTGAGAATAAAGAACATACCTTGGCAGATTAAGTTGTGAATTTTTTTTTTCATTCAAACTTCGTATCTCTGTATGTTCTCAATGGGTCACTGAGCAGACTGTGGTTTTCTTGTGTTGATTGTGGTTTTAAAAATCATTCCTCAAATAACTTCTAACAAAACATTTATTTGCCTTTTTCATTTGCAGATTGCTTGTGAGCTGTTCACTGTGACAGTTACATCTTTTAAATGTAAGCAGCTCTGATGAGATAAATACAACAATTTGGAATTCAGATTCTTATTTTTATTTGTATTAATGCAATTTTTCAGGATGGTTTATGAAATGGGGATCCTGTTGGGGGTGGGAGAAAAGTCTATGCCATAAAGATAATGCAGCATTGAACGTGCAATACTCAATAGAGCAGATGAGGAGTAGAAGAAAAAAATGTGTTTATGTATTATTTAGGTGGTCTGCATCCCCACTCTTTTGGTGCCTGTCTCTTTCTCTCTGCATTGTCTAGGTGGATTAGCTGCCTAATGTGGATGTGCAGACCTGAATGATTTTGCCAAGGTCACACAGAATGCCCATGACAGAGCTGGNCTCCACTCCCAAATAAATAAATAAATAAATCCCCTTTGCTGAAGAGTTAGCTTAGTGTCAAATTGAGAGAGGGGATTCCCAAATCAGAGAGCTGCTTGGTTTGGCCTTAGGAATTTCCAGTCAAGACTATGAGTTGTCAGTGCTATTTCTGTGAATCCCCTACAGCATGGGCATAAGCTTTGAGATCTCAGTAAGTATTGGGGGTTTTCTCTTGGAGATGTTTGTCTGTCTACTTTGGTAATGTTTTCATTGCACCCCAAGATTGATGTCAAGGAACTTCTGTCTTTTTGGCTTGTTTGAAGAGTAGTCCAGAATATATTTTAAAATTTAATTTTATTTTTTATTGCTCCAGCTGCTCTGTTAAGTCTGATTCTGATAATTCATCTGTTCCCCTTAAGAGAACTAGGCAAACATTTGGTGATTTGAGTTTACAATGTGTATTTATGCCTTGCCATTGGGGAATCAGCTTCCATTTTTGCATTTAGAAAGTTTTAAAATGAAACCTGAAAATATTTTCCCTCTCTTTACAATGTTTAAATTGCAAAGCACCCTGTTGCTGCCTTGAGCTTTTTGCATTGGGCATAATCAGTCATTTCCATGATAATCCACTTACAACTGTGCTCAATTACCCACTTGGGCTGTGAGTTGCCAAGTATTTGCCTACTTGCAGAGGATAAAATCCATTTGGAAAAAAATGGGTAAAAAGTGGGTGCCAGGATGGGGTAAACTTGAAGGGAAAAGACTACCAGGGGAGGGGGAATGCTTGGGGTTGAGAACAGAGGCACTGAACGAGAGAGAAGAAACATGGTGAATGCTGAAAAGGCAGAGAATCATGACAGGAAAAAAAAATAAGAAGAGGGAATATGAAAACAATGTGACTTGGTGGATGAGGTCTGGAAGAGCAGATGGAGGAAGAGATTGCTGCCCAGCTTTGCACGTGAACTTCTGGGTGACCATGGACCAGCTGTATCACCTCCCTGTCCTCAGCTTCACCCTCTGGAACACGGGTCCTGTGGTACTTGCCCTGCTCTGAGGTGCGTGGATGGGAAGGGCTGGACAAGAGCTGCAGTAGCACTGAGTATCCTGATTTATTGCTTTTCCTTTGCTAAGCCAGCATTTAGCCAATGGCACTGTGCTCTTTCACAAGCAGGAGAGCTAGAAGCCTAAAGAAAGAAAACCACACTGCTCCTCAGCTCTGTTTCGGGAAAGGAAGGAGGCTTTTAATTATTCAAGCATCTCCTTTTCATGTTGCTTCTGGTTTTTGAATCGTTATCATTATAGTTGTTAAGGTTATAGACTCTACATAAATCATTTAAATAATAAATAAGTCATATCATTAAGTAATACACTGGTATTATTTATGGCTGTAGGGAGAGGGTAAGAATGCTGTGGATAAGATTGTGTTTAAAATGAAAAGAAGCCTTTGTGAGGCTCATAATTTCAAACACTGCCTTTTGGAATTATGGCATTAGCTTTTGGAAGTTGTGCTGGGAAGTGGATTTGGATGTCCCATACCTGGAAGTGTTCAGGGCCAGGTTGGATGAGGTCCTGAGCAACCTGGTGTAGTGAGTGGCATCCCTGCCCATGGCTGAGGGCTGGAACTAGGTTATGTCTAAGGTCCCTTCCAATCCAAACCATTCTGTGATTCTATGATTTGCTCTGGAAGAATTAGCACCAAATTGTCTGTCTCAGATCCTCTCTCCCTCAGTAAAACCAGAATAATTCATTTGAAACTGGAATATATATAAAAAATATATATAAAATATGTAAACAAAGTTAGGAAAGTGTCCCTTGAAAATTTTATTTATGAAGTGAAAAATATATTTAATTTTTACTATATTATAGTTAGAGAGTGTTCTACTTTACTTTTGCTCTGAATTTTTGTTCATCTGTTTATTTCTCCTTGGCTGAATTTTCCACACAATTTGAGTATTTGAAAGAAAAATTGTCCCAGCTAGTCTTCCTTGTGGCTTATCAAGTGGCTGGGAACACATCAGTGCTGTAATTTGGTAAAAATAAGTAAGACAGTTGTGGAAGAATTATCAGTGGGTGATGGGAAGGATAATTTTAATAAGAATTGTTTCTGTGCAGAGTGGTTAAACTTACCTTGCCCTGTGGAGTATAGTTTGTCACTGGCATGTCCTATCTTAAGGGTGTACAAACACAATTTCCTGGTCTCTGCTTTTGAATTACCCAGGTGGACCTGGCTGCAATGGGGTGGAAAAACTGAAGTTTCCTTTGCCCTGGGGCAGGATCCACCCAACTCTTTGCCAGTGAGAGATACCATCGAGGCTGCATGACCAACATTGGGAACTTGCTGCTGTCCTTGGTGCACATCCCCAGCTGGGACAGCTCCCTGCACTGAGAGCCAGAGGTTCACTGCAGGAGAGCAGTAAATGCATTTAGCCAGCACTTTCTGAGCCCTCACCCAGCCCCGCCAATCGCTGATGCAGCTTCCTCCTGCTTGCTCTAAATTAGCTTTAATTTTCCTTTAAATAATTCTTAAGTGTGACTTTTTCAGTACAAGACTGGGAACTATGACTAATTATAAAATCATTACATGATTAAACTCAATTAACTTCAAATAACCCTTGAAATTTGCTTAATGTCAGCCCTTGGCCCTGCTTGAACCAATAAATATTGCTCACCTTTTGTAATGGGGATGAAGAGAGGTGGCTGCAGAGCAGGATTGTTTGGAGCCAGGGAACAGCCTTAGAGAACTGGGTTAAACTGGTCCCACAGAGTTGAATGCTGCCACACCGAGAAGGGGGACAGTCTCTTCTGCTCCTAACAGGGATATTTTTCCCCCCAATATTTTTCTCTCAAATAGTAAAGCTTTGAAAATTCCATTCAGCCCTTCCATTTAATGGTCCCAATCTGCTTTGCAAATGTTAATAAGGGTTAAGCCTCACAAAACCACCAAGGCATGGGCAAGTACCGTCACCCTCATTTAGGCAAGGTAAGTGAAGTGAATCAAGGATCAGTGGCAGGAACAAAATCCTAAGAGTTCTGATGCCCTATTTTGTATTTTAGCTAAAGCTGTTTATTGCATGATGCTGTAAGTTCCATGCAACTGTGTGAGAGGAAGGGACTTTTTTCTCAATTAGCTGCCACATCTGGTCGATGGGGATTTTTCCTGTGGGTTTGTTTGTTTGTTTTTCACCTTATGAAGCCATCTCTGCATCCAGTCTGTCTTACAGCTAGATCCTGGCAAGAAAGCTGGCAAGGATGTGCAGAAGAATCCCAGCAGCTGTATTTCTGCGCTGAATTCCTGCAAGGACAGGAGGGGATGTCATTATTGCTGCTGTTCCTGGCACTCTGCTCTGACTGGGGAAAGGGAGTGGGCAGTTGTGCTGTTCCCACAGAATGTAGTCGGGGGATGATGGATAGAATTTTTCCAAAAGGTAATTAGATGGGCATGGTAACTAGACAGTCATAAAGAGGCCTGATCATCTACTCACAAATATCCCTTGTATGGTGTGCTGGCCATGAAATGTTCTCCCAATTTTATTGATTTCAAGCCCTTCACCTTGAAAAATATCAGCATTCTTGCTGAGTCCTGCCTGAAAAATGGATATAGAGGGTCTTGGGGAAAAGATTTCACTCTCCCCCTCCCTTTTTTTTTTCCCCCTCCTTGTTTTTCTTTTCCTCCTGGAGACAGCATATACTTCTGCAGTTGCTGTTGAAATAAAAGTATTTTTTCCTGCTTTTAAGGAAGCAGGAGAACAATTGATTAATGCACCTATATGTGATAAAGCAATGTATTTGGTCTTCAGAATTTTGGATTTTTGGGATTTATGATGAATGCAAGTGGATCATTGGTGTGGACTGTTAATAAAATATCCTTTTCCTTTTGATTGCTGGAAATCATGTAGCTCTTGATGGACTCTTGAATAATACCATGTGAGATCTGAACCCATTTATTAAACAATAGAAGTAGTGAGAGAGGCAGGATGTAAACACTCATCCCTAAACATGAACGTTTATGTCCCCACTTGCTGTTTGAGTCTGGTTTCATGGCTGGGAGTGCCCTCAGGTCATCACTGAGCAGCTTGTTCGACTGTGACTCCTGAATGATGAATGTCTCCTCTTAAATTACAGATCACTGCCCCGTAGCAGAAATCAGCACAATTATTGGCCTCTGCTGGGGCACCAAAGGGTGACTGGGCAGTGGTGGAGGGCTTCACCTGCTCCAGCACTGCTCTCTCCCTGGCAGTAAATGGAGATTTGTCAACAGTCTGTTTTGTGGGGTGTGTGGTGGGGAAATTTGGCTCAGCTCTCGATGTTCTGTCTTGTTGATAGAGACAGAGTTTTCCTGTCTGTGGCACTGCCCGGCAGATTAGTTAGGGTCAAAAGCTGAATACTTGGATTTTTGACCTTTGAATAAACCTTGCGAAAAATAGAAGCAAGGAAATCAGTTCTGCACTGCTTTGTCCAGTCCTTGGGGATGGATTTGAACATCAAAGGATGGGTAGTTGAGAAAGACAGAGAAGTTGTTGTGTTCTTCAAATCAGAAGAATTCCCCTCATCAATCTGGGGGAAAAACCTCCCCCATGGGTCAAGCTCATGTTTGCTGTTTGTATTGTGTTGCTTCTTTTGCCATGGAGAGTCCTGATAAAAACAATGCAACAGAAACAAGCTGGGGTCCAATATGGCTTGGAAGTGAGGGGACCATTAGGTTTCATTACTTCCATTAAAGCAGTTTCTAGACTGGAATTAGTTTGGGAATGTCTGTCCCCCTGTTTAGATCAATGAAGACCTGGCTGCTGTGGGCTAAGTGAGGTCCTGTTTCCCCTCAAAGATGAGCCAGTGCAGCACAAGCAGTGATGGTGGCTGTGCAGTGGAAATTTGGGCTGTTCTGGAATGTGCTGCAGCCACTGCAGGGTTGAGGAAAAGGTTTGGCTGTAATTTCCTGCCAGCAGCCTGTGGACCCCGCTGTGCTGGGGGTATTACCATTGCAGTGGTGATACCTCCCTGCTGCCCCTGACAGATTGATTTTGACCCTTAACTTGCCCTTCCACCTGCTAATTGCTCGGTCATGTTCCCTCCCAAAGCCCTTTCCACCTGGCAGTGGCCTGGTTTTGTCATTCTCCAGTTCTGCTGTCACCCTCTGCACCTCTTGGCTATTTGTTCTTAAAACCCTCCCCTCCTCACTTCCTTTCTCCACTTACTGGTCATCCAAGGGGCATCATTAATATAAAAAAATATTTCTATATTTTGCTACCCAATTTTTTTTTTTTATTTTAATTTGGCTGATGCCCAGCAATCTGGTCTCTAATGCCTTCTGGTTGATAGGGGAGGGGGTGTGACAATCAGGGTTTCCCCTTTTAATTTGTGCTTTGTCACTGCTGGTTTGACCTTTAATCAGGTGTCTGGCTGTTGTTTGCTTGCTGATGGTTGTTACAGAATGGTCCCTTGTAAATATATACAGAAAGGGCAGGAGAGTAACTGGAGATAGTAACCACTCTTTTATTTCCTGGGAGCCTATTAAAGATGGTTTCAAGTTTATCCATCCGTCTCTTTGTCAAGCTGCCTCCTGTGTCCATCCACTTGTGCATTTATTTAGGACTATATTAGGTACTGTATCATCCTCCAGGATGGTAACAGTGTGTTTCGGAATAAAGCCAGAGATACAAAGTGCACTGAACCCATTATAAAAAAATAAAAGGACTTTCCTTGATGGCATTTAGCTCAATAAACACAGTTTGTCAGAGATGTCTTTATCTCCTTACATGTAAGCGATTAAATGTTGGTAAAAATAGCTTCAGAAATAAAACATGAAGAGAGCTTCTGGCAAAGCCCTGTCCAGTTTAATTCATACATTAAATATTTGCTAGTAGGGTCAAAAGCTGAATGCTTAGATATTTTGCCCTTTGAATGAACCTAGCTGAAATAAAGACAAGGAAATCGGTTCTGCAGAAGCTGTCTCCAGAATACCAGGATCAATTTAAACATCAAAGGATGGAGAGATCATACAGACAGTCAGCCATATTATTCTGCACAATTAATACTCAGAGAGGTGTTTCCTGAATTCAGAATGTTGCACAAGAAAGATAATGTGAAAATTTCAGATTTTTAATTATGTAAAAGACAGTCATTGATCCTTCGCTCTTGAAAACCAGAGCAGTTTATTTTGCATTAATGAATGTAGAAAACATCCCCCTGCCCGAATCTCTGCGTTGATGCAATTTTTTCCCAGTCAAATTAGCATTTCTATTTCTAAAGGTAATTTTTAGACAACACAATAAATAAATGATTCCCCGGGAATCTTCTGGTGGATAAAGTGGTGCCCATGCAGCACTTCCAATGCAAATTGGCCCAAGATTACATAATGGTGGGCTCTGCTGAGCTGGGGCAGTGATGAGCAGGGAGAGGTGAGCAGAGTTCTGGCTCAAGCTTTGGGCTCCTCAGCCCTGCAAGCTCCCCGTGCCCTGGCAGGAATGCCTGGCTCCATCTGGGATGAGCTACAGAGCTCCCAGGCTGGCACGGAGGGCAGGACCTCTCCTGGCTTTAGGTTTGGCTGCAGGATCTGTGTCTCCGACCTCTAGGTTCAAAATGCACCATCAGTATGTGGTGTAGAGTTACATTCTGGAAGGGTTGCTCCAAACTGGAGCTTATTCATTTTGGGGTTGAGCTCTTTGAGATGAGCTCACTTGGTTGGAGCGTGGTGCTGATAATGCCAAGGTTGTGGGTTTGATCCCCGTAGGGGCTGTTCACTGAATAAATGATCTCCTTGATCCTTGTAGGTCCTTTCCAGCTCAGAGTATTCTGTAATTCTTCGATTCTGAGGTCCTGAGAAGAAGGGAGAGAGCAGCAGCCAATTACTCTGAGCAATTAGAGCTGAACTTTGCCTGAAGTTTAATCTATGTCTGCACAGCTCCACGAAGGCTGCGAGTCACACTTGTGATTTATGTTTCAATAAAATGTGGCTTTAATCTGGTTTATTAATTTCTGTAAATGCCCTATTATAACAAGATATTGACCATGTTTTCTGTATTGATTTTTATAGTTCAGAATCATCATTTTAGTGTTGGGATTTTTTGATGGTAAGTAAATGAACTTGAACTTTCTTTACACACCTAAATAAGTGTCTTCATTTTGGTTACATGATTTCAAGAGCTGCTGTACTATTAAAGACTACATCATGACTTAATAAGTTGCCTCACTTAAGTATCAATCTTGAAAATCTTAGCCATGATTACTTTCTCACTCTGTGTGTCCAAAATATTTCTGTTTTTTTTAAAGTAGAGTATTGAATTGCATAGGGTGGATTTTACCGTACCATTGATTTTGGATGGTAAATGATATAAGTAATAGACTGAAATAAATAAAATAAGGCCCAAGGTGTTGGTCCTTATCCACTGAAGTAAAGGAAAATTTTATCATTTACTTGCACTGGGTCTATCAGAGAAATTCAGTGAGGTGATGAAGTATTTGCTTAGTTTGGCTCATGTGGCAGGCAATGGGGTGAGTTCAGCAGCAGAGCTGTGCTGTACATAATTAACATCACAGAGCTGGAGGTTCTGCATGTGAAAATCCAGGCTATTGTCAGTTGTGGTTTCCTTGCCAACCATATCTCAGCATTCCCACTTCTGTAGTTGTCTCTATGATGCTTTGTGCAGTATTATTACCCCTCACCTAATGCTGGAGCTGGATGGAGCTGCAAAATCTAGCTATTATTCTTTCCATTTGAAATACATTAATATGAAAATAAAAATAAAGTTTAAGATGTTTTTCCTTCCCAAGTAATTCTATTCCGGAAATATTAAAATAAGCAGACTTGACATTGGGAATGTTTCAAAAATACATATTTTTTTTGGCAAGTGCTTGTAGCTAATGAATTTGCATTCATAAATGTAAGCATTTATAGCAGGATCGTGATTAAAGCATTAAAATTGACTCATCTGCCAGACTGTAGGTCATAGAGCTTGAATATCATGTTTTGAAAATTTTATACTTGGAGTGAGCTGCTTGCCAGCAAATTACAGGCCAAGACTTACTTCCAAGTATTACTTTCTGGTGCAGCTCAAATAATGAATATATGTTTGTGTCTGTAGAATGGGAGGAAGCTGATTTCACTACTGGTGTCTTTCACTGCACATTATTTGGGCAAAAGGCCACAGATAAAGCTTTCTTTAATTTCTTCTTGGTTCTCTTTTACTTGTCCCTGGAAGATACTGACCTGGCTGGATCTGCATCTGTGGGCAGTTTCATTGGTTCTCAAGAAATTTTTGCGGGTTCTTGGCAAGTTTTCTGAGTTTTCTGACTTGGAATTACCTGTTCAAAGGCCAAGAGCTGCAAGGAGCATGAGAGCAGATCTGCTGCTCCTCTGTGCTTAAGGTGTAAGGAAGAGCTCAGTCCTGCTCTGGCCTTGTGGAGATAATTGTTTGCATTGTTTGTTTCTGTGTTATTTTGATATAATATATATATTGTGAGGTAAATCTTGTTTCTTCTTTCTCAAGGTGGCTTTGCACACGAAAGACCTCTCTAATCCAATTTATACCATTCACAGAATCACTGAAAAGCCCTCCAACACCATCGAGTCCAACCTGTGGCTGATCCTGACCTTGTCACCCAGACCAGAGCACTGAGTGCCACATCCAGGCATTCCTTGGACACCTCCAGGGATGGGCACTCCAGCACTGCCCTGGGCACTCTGTTCCAATGCTTAACAACCCTTTCCATAAAGAAACTCTTCCTGAAGTTTTCCTGCATGAGCCCCTAGGGATGAGTGGAATAGGGCAGTGTTCCTCCCTCATGGTGACGTGGCACCATGCCACAGGTGTGGTGCAGTTGCACCTTAAAATTCGAGAAGACAGCAGAATCTGGCACCACTCTTGTGAAATCAGAGATCTTCGGATTTCTCCACAGTCCCTGGATGAGACAGGAGTTTTGGCAAGCTTTTGAAACCAGGTTGGTTCCTGGATGGGGGTGCAGAGGACAGGCTGGGGTTGCCCTGTGTGGACTGGGGCAAGGAGGGAGGGCTCAGAGTACCTCAGGCTGGTCCTGCTGCCAAGAGCAATGTATTGTCAAACTATGACCTAATTTTACTTACCTAGGGTGTGTTTAAAGAGGGATTGGCATCAGGAACAGGCCATTAAGCAATTGAAACTCTAATAGAAAAACATAACCTTATCACAGATTTTTTAAAAAAACCCTCGGAAAATAGCTCAAATATAAGGTTAATTGGAGGCAGAAATGTCAAACTAATGTAGCAATTTACCCTGGGAGACTGCCCTGGCCTTTGAGTATAGCAGTAGTACAGACTACTGAGTAGGATAGTGAAGAAATATAATAGGATTTTATGTAGTCCCCTGTCATATTAAACGTTCTTTGCAATTAATTTCTTGTTGCAATGTTATTTTCACTGACCTATTTTTTTTGTGACCTCCTACAATCTTTAAGCTACCAAAGTAGGGCATGCGGGAATTCACATTTCTTAAAAAAAAAAAAAAGATAAAAAAAAAATCTTAACTTAAACCACTATCAGTATACACATTGCAGTATAGACTAATATTAACTCAGAGCAGTATAAAAATGCCATTGGCTCATTCTAGAGGAGGTTTTAGTACTGAGCTGTACAGATCCATTCAGGAAAATGCTGCTTTTGAACAGCTTGTTCAGAAACAAGTGGGAGTTTTCTTGGACTGAGAGTTTGAGGATGTCTGCCCAGTGACTGAAACAGGATAGGTGGTCCCTCTTTTCCTCCTCTGGTCCCTGACTCTTCCTTCTACAGTTAACTGGATGTCAGACCAAGTTAGCTGGGTGTTGTGATCTGCTCTGATTAATCCAAAACTGCTGGATGCAAAATTAACAATGATAAACTTCAAAAGTTGTGGAATAGCCAGGGAAACCTGGCAGATTCCAGCTGCTCTGACTCTAACTAATCCCTTTCCACCAGGGCTGGATACGGAATCCATTTTCATTTTTTAATCATTTCATTTTTAAACATCACTGAAATGATTTGCTCTCTCTATATTTTTATACAAACTTCCCCAGTTTACTACAGTACTGGCTGTATTTCTCTGGAGTTCTGATGTTTCCTGACAGCATCTCTTTGTCTGAAGGTGTGAGTGGGTAGGATAGTCAAATCCCAAAATAGATCATTCCGGAGGAGAATGAAATACCCATCACAAAGACAGATAGGTGTCTGCTAGAAACAATCAGGTGGTTTGGAAGCAAGGAAGCAACAGGATCTCCAGAGGTCACTTTCCCACCTATTTTTCTATCATCCTAGAAGATGGGAAGTGCTACCCCAGGAGAGGGTACCTGGTGTCCAGGTTTGCAGTCAAGGTCACCAGCTCAAAGGAGAGAGAACAATACAGGCAAGAAAACTTTCTGATCTTGAATAAGAACTCTTAACATAAGCCCAAGTGTTTTCCAGGCAAATGTCCTTAATATTTTTCCCTCTGGTAGTAAGAATTTTTTTATTTTTAAAGTGGAGCTGGAACCAAATATCATTGAATCAAAGAAGGCTGCATTAATCAAAGCACATCAAAGATGTTCCTCATCAGTTGCCTGGAGCAACAGAATCCACAGCATATCATCTTTCTTATGCTAAGCTGGTGAAATTCAGAGAAGAGAATTCTGTCTGTTTGCTCTCAGATGAACACAGAAATAGGTTTTCAAGGTTTCTTTAATATTTCAGTGATTTGGTCCCTTCAGCCGTCATAATTTCTGAACCTCAGACTTAGATTTCCCGGGAATGTTTTTCATATGAAAATCAATCAAACAAGCTTTTAAAACTAAATATGTTGTAAGTCGCCTTTCCCAACAAAGTTACAGGGGGTGCTTTGCTCCCTCACATTGTCTCTTTCTCTCCTCTCTTTCTCTCTCTAGCTCATGGCAATGGTACCCCATGGGCCCTCATTGCCTCACTACAGATGCCCTTTCCTTGTAGTTTCATAGTACCCAGAAGGAGCAAGCAGCTCAGCTGTATAAACACACATCATTTCCTGTTCATAATTTCCTTGCCCTTAGTTCAGTCTTTTCTGGTCTTCCCTGATACAGAAATTATAGCTGTGTTTACTGTGTCTTTCCAGAAGATCCAATTGTTACCTAAAAACTCTTGGATACTGATTACAACAAAGAGATTCTTAGGCATAGAAAGGGCTGAATTTTAGATCTTAGTTTAAATTCCTCAAGCAGTTGATAGGACACACACCAGCAAAACCTCTTGCTCCATCCTGAGCAAGCACCTTTGGGTGCAGCACTGGAAGATACCCAGTCCTTTCATGTGGCTTGCACTGCCAGAAATAAAATCCAGCGACGTGAGAGCGTGATCAACCTGCAGAGTCACCGAGGTCAGAGCTGTGGTTTTATGGTTTTCTGGGTCATGCATTGTGCACCTCCTTACTAACGAGTCCCAGAGCATTTTGCAGAATGTGAGCCCATGGGCTGGCTCCTGTTCCCTGGCTGGGACACGTTGGCATTTCTGTGCCAGCGACACTTTGCTCTGCTCGTTACAGGAGGAAGTGAAGAACAGAAGTTCCCCATCTGAAACTGCAGGGGGAAATTTAGTGTGCTAGAATGTAATTATCCAAACTGGAGCATGGCCAGGATCCTGGAGTTAATAATACCCTCTGCTCTTGCAAAAAGTGTCATAAGAGCTTTAATGACTGCTAGTGGTCAGCAGGCTTCACATCACATCTCTGAGGCTGATATTAAACAATCAGAAGTGTGGGTATTTCAGCCTGTCGTGTAGCACAAATATTTCTGGATGGCCTGTGGCTGCAGCCTTCGGGCTGGGGAGGGAATTAAGTTAAACAGCCAGGGAGGAGACATCAGTCTTAATGAAAACGATCCCGTTAAGGGCAAATGACATGCAATTGGTGAAGAACAGCTGAGATGTTCCTTGAAGTGCCTATAAGTTAGTTCTGGGTACACCACCAGACATCTTCTGTGACCATGAGCACCATGGAGTTTGGGGGAATGGAATAAAAAGAGGTTTCCAGCATCCTTTGTATCATAGAGTCTTCTCCTGTGGAAATCTGTAGTATGAATTTACCCTGATTTCTGTAATAGTGGGAGCTATGTGCAAATGGGTTGGGAAATTGGTATAAGTGGCAAGATTACATTGTGCTAATTAGCCTGGCACTGATAAACTGTACAAAGCCTGGGAACTTCCACAGCAGGGAAGAGAGCACATCACAGAGAATCCCTTTCGTCACAACTGACTTGTGCCATGGGACTTCAATTAAAAACCAGACCAGGCCACTTTTAATCGCTTTAATGAGAAATCAGATTTTAAAAAAAAAATAAAAAAATTAAAATTGTCTGTCTACTCCTAACAGTGCAGCCCATCGTGTTGGGAGATGAGGTGCTAATTATCTGTCGTGGAGGCTTTTTCTGAGCACAAGGTTTGTTATTCTGCACTGCACCTGGCACCACAGGCTCTGGTCCTTGGGATCAGGGGGCATTACTCTACTGCCAGCTGTAATAAAGAGTAGAAGGCCAATGATCCTGTATGCTGTTAAAATGAAGAAAGACTTGCACAGTTCTCTCCCTTAGTACATCCCAGTACATTGGTACTTACACCATAACAGTATTGTCTCAGGGAATATAAGTCTGTGACAGGATATTGCTACTTTACTGAACTGCCTTTTAGTTCCAGTTTCAACTCTGTGTCAAAAATATTACCCCTGTTTAAGATTAATTTGTGACAAAATGTCATATTAATACAGCTATATTTCCCAGGGGATAAATATGGCCTTTTGAAGAGCAGCCATGGCTGAGTGCTATATAGGACTACAGAGAATTATCAACAGGCTTTTGCTTTAGCAAATGTCATGCTACCAGAAGAATGGTGCAGTTTGTGGGTAAGTATAGTCTATGAACCATTTTATTGTAAGAGGGAGGTTATGGTATTTTCTTCCTATTAATCCATATCTCATCCCTAATTATATTAGCACTTCTCAGTGACACCTGATTAAGGATGTGAGGAGGAAACTGTCAGTTACCTATAACTCCATCAGCATTGTGTCATGTTTACTTTTGGCATCTTAGCTATTTTGATGTTTGCCTCAGGGTTTTTGTATCGTTGGTAGAATTACTCCAGATTTACACCAATGGCTGTGCAATCACAGTTGATCTCTATGTGATGCTGAGGAGTTTTCTTGTAAGGAGCTAAATCCAGCACCAGTTGTAAGCAGCTGTAATTCCAGTGAAACCACTAACATCTGCACCTGCATGTGCTAAGGCTGACTTTGGAACCGTTTATCAGCTATTTTCTTTGTACTGAAGTAGAATAAACTTTGTATTTCATTGCACCTTTGGTACCTGTAGTATGCCTTGGATATGTCTGAGCTATTGAAACCAAACTTCTTAACAGCTCTCAGATGTAAAGAAAAGGAAGATGAAAAAAAATCCTAAAACTAATCTCTTGCCTCACAGCATTCCACCAAGATGACTCAGAAAATGACAAGGGAACCAGACTGCAAATTAGGCTCTAGTGCTTGTTGGAGACATTTGCCACTGGTTAAAATGAGTTATTGAAACAGTAAAGCTGAGGACTTCAGAGAAACTTTGATTGACAACAATAATTACAGTTATTCTTGTTCCTCTAAGAAATACAGTGCAGGCTAGGCATAATAAATGTATGGAAATTACATTAAAAATCTGAGCAGAAGTAGATGCAGGTCCAAACAGTTTAAATGTCTTCTGTACAAATTTCTGTGCATTTTTATACGTTAAAAGTAGCAGTAGTTATCAGGCAGGTGTGTAAATTTGCTTTACATGAGTCGTGAGCTAATAATTGAATATTTCCTAATGAAGCCACTGTGAGTAAAGGCTGCCTTGCACCCAAATCAGGCTGGGGGTTCTGGAGAGCAAATGCAGTTCACAGGGCACTTCCAGCTGATCCTTGTATCCTGTTTCTCAAGGAGATACTGAATGATTGTTTGAACCACATCCAGAGGCTGCCAGAGAGGTCTAAGGATGTCTCTGGTACCTGAGGATAACCCTGAGCTCAGCCTGGGCTTCCACAATGCTCCCCACAGGCAGAGAGGATGTGGAGTTGTTTCGTCTGGACTTCTGTATCCACACACAGCTTGGTGCCTCAGGTGGGGAGCCCTCCAAAAACCTAAAATTGGGAGCTCTTCTTTTTGGCTAACCAGGCTGACTCTCATCTGACAGGTGGGTGTTTCCAAGATCAGGCTTTTCCAGACAGTGCCTTAGGACAGGGCTGGGCACAAAAGGGTCGAGAGTACTCAAGTTTAAGGTGCCCTTTCTTATGTGTCTATGTTGTCTAATGCCATGATGGACTAACACATGAGAATATAAAATAATGAATTTTTTGTAGCCAGTAACCTTTGTTTTCATCTTCCTAACTTGATATCTGCCTTGCATTCTTTTCTCCTGCTGCTGCAGTTATGATTGTTACTGAAAGACCCTGCACCCCTCCCACCCCTCTGACACAGTGAAGTCAGGCTGTGTTCTGCTAGCAGGTGCCTCCAACTGCTGCAGTAGATGTTTCTGCTGTGAGAAAATCACTTTCCCCCTCCCCTGCCCCGGCCATGGAGCTGGATTAATTTTATAACTCCAGGCAAAGTGGGGAAAAAGGCAGTGCTGTAGCTGACCCTTCTTGCCAGGCCACAGCAGTGCCAGGAAAGTGACTGGAGACCAGGGATTGGTTTATTGAACCTGGTAGACCACATTGCTGGGAGTTCATCAGCAGTGTTAACATTCACAGGAAAAGGGAAAATAAGAAGTTGGTCAATCCACAAGTGCCAAGAAAGAGTTAAATTAATGGAGGAAAAGGGGAAAAAAAAACATTCTTAATGCTGGAGAATGATTCTGCTGGCTTACTTATCAGGTTCATGCTGAGCCCAGTCGTAATTGGAATGTACCCTTTGTAAAGTTTATTGGGTCCTGGGGCAGCTTGTTACTGAACCGGTCAATTAATCTATTTTTTTTTTTAATGAGTTAGGGGATTTCCTTTTGTGGAAAATCACCAGGAAGCCTGACCAAATGCCCACAGCTTGGGGAAAGCATGGCCTTAACATATAGAAAACCCTTCCTCCACAATTAGGAGAGGAAATAGACACCTCCCCTTATGGGCAGCATATTTGACCAATCCAGGGACAAAATAGATGGGATTTCACCATTGACTTGCAGGTTGTCGAGGGAGGATCACCATGAAACAAGATTACTTGAATGCAGCTTGGTGTTGAAGGAAATAAAACTGTTGAGTCTCCCTGCTGAGAGACAAATGATTTCCATTTAAAAACCTGTTTGTTCCATGCTGTAACTCCCAATGTAGCAATAATTAATGATATCAGAAGGTTACGACAGACATTCTGTTGTGCTTGCTCTGTTCTAGGCATGAAATTGGATTAACATGAAGATAAACTTAGACTTTAAATCTGTTGAGGAAATCAGTAATGATGTCAAAATTCACAAATACTAATCTTTTTAAGTGTGGCAAGATACTGTTCATCTATCAGTAAAACATCCTGCCTTGTCAGAATTCTGTCGAAAGGTTAATTTCTTAAAATACTTGAATTTCCAACTGCAGAATGCTGTAGAGATGCAGCTTGCTGAATAAACACAAACAATCTTACCTCTGGAAACGTGGTTATTTCTGTTTCAGTGGCATCCAGCCAGTGTCCTTTCATGAGGAAGAATCAATTTGCAAGGTATTGAGTAAGTCCTTGGGCTCTGCTGAGGAGAGGTGACCACCCATGAAAACAACTGACATGAAAAGGATGCAAGGTATGGCAGTGCATACTTATTAAAAGGGTATCTTTGCTGGAAATGAGCACATGGAAACACTGTTGGCTTTAGAGATAAGCAATAGGGATGGTTACAAAGGCTCTGAAATTAATTTAGTTAGAAATTCACCGTGTGGTTGGAAGGGGAAGGGACTGTGTGTCTTATCTTCTCAAATATTTCGTGAGTCCAGTGCTGGCCCTGATGCTGCCATAGCTGTTTTTAGACAGCTGCTGTGAAACCACAGGGGTGACAGAGCTGTGCCAATGTGTGCAGTGATTCAGGCTGCAGAGGAACCTGCTCAGGTGTAGCTTTGTGGTTACTGATACTCCAGGGGTGGAAACTGGGCTTGAAACGCCCACTGAAGTTGCAGTCACACCTTCCCACTGCAGTTTAGATTTACCCTGAGGGAGTACATTAGCTTTGAGGGCCCATTTAATTAAGTAGCTTTGTAGTACAATTGTATTAGAAATAGAAAAAATAACCTTCAGTGCTAGATTCCCTTCTCAGTGGGAATGCAGGTAGTGAGCACTTGTATAAATCTGTTAGGAATGGCCCTCAATACCATCTACCATGAAATGTGCATCCAAAACCACTTGAGACTTAGAAATCTGTCTAGTGCAAGAAAATTACAGTAGTTTCATTCTTTCTTCAGTCTTTTAAAAATGCAGGGGAAAAAGAAAAGGTTTCAAATGAGGAAGATGGTTGGGAGGCTGAGAAAGCTCTGTAGGTGTGTGTTGCTGGGGCAGCACAGAGGTGCTGTAGTTCAAAAGGTTGGCAAATCTCTCAGTAAAATGTTACTTCACTGCACAGTGCCAGCAAAAAGAGAGGCTGTTTGTAGCATCAAGTGTGTAGCGTGTGAGAAAGGTGAGTTTGGCAGCTGCTGAATGTTAGGAAAATCTCAGCTGAGGGCTAACAGGTAACTTCAGTATTTTGCTGGATGGGTTTTAGAAGAGAAAACTGGAATTTTCCCCCTTAGGTAAAAATAAAAGGAAGTAATTTTACTAATAATTATATTTTAAATATAATAATTTACTAATAATATGTTTCTGCATAAAGAAAAACAAAAACCCCCAGATTTTTATATATACCCAGCCATATTTAGCCTCTTCATAAAAGTCTGTGTTGGGAAAGAGTATACAACCTCTCTGGGTATTTCTTGTAGACATGCTTCTCACCACTTAAAAATACCATATTCTGCTTAACTCCACATGAAAGTAACTCCTTGTTCTAGTGGAGATCATCTTATCTATAAAACTTCTTCAATTTTTGGATGATATTTATTAAATCTCCCTCTTCTGTTTTCTAGAGGAGCTGTCATCTTGGTAAACACACAGAAGCAGGGTGTGAATGCAGAGAGAGGCTGTGTTTGAGCTGTGATGCAGGGACAGGCAGCCCCTGCTCAGCATCTGCTCTCTGCATCTGCCTGATCCATGGACAGAACGTGGCTTTTCCATCTCCTGGCTGGAGGAGTCAAACCAGCACACCCTGAGCGGTGGCACGTGGCCTTACTGGTGAGCTGGGTATTTGTGCCCCTGCTGTGTCTTGGCTGGGGCCAGGTGGGTGCTGTGTGACTGGAAGGACAAGGCAGCCCAGGATTAACCTCTGGTGACAATTACAAAACACTTCTTGCTGTTGGTGACTTCAGTGAGAGCTACAAAGTATTTGTGTAGGGGAATTTTGTAAGTCTTTAATGTTTTTAAAATATCCAGACCAGTTTGTACGAAATACTGCGATGACCAAGTCAAACATAAAGATGTTGCTTTATAATTTTTTGTGTTGTTAAATACTACTTCTCTTTACCAATTACTTTTTCTTTTTTTCTTATGCCTCTAACTCTTTTTTATTATAGGCTGCTTGCATGGGCTCAGCCATAAAATCATCTCTCTGTGAAAGAAACATCCTTCTATTTATTGTGTCTATTTTTTGTGATGACTTTTACTTTGAATTTATTTTATTTAACAATACTCTACTTCTTTCCTTTCAGTACATTATAACTACTCCTTCCTGTGTCATTTGGAACTGGCCAAAGTTGGCAGATCTCAAATTTCTTTTTGCTCTTTGAAACGTGCAGTTTCTTTCTCCTTCAGTGATAATGGGCATTGTGTTTCCTTAGAAATATTTTTGGGGGCCTATTATTCCTCAGCCACTTCAGTTGGCAAACTGAAGGCTTGGAAACAAATTAGCTTGGATGGCAGCCCAAGCTGTCAAAATGAGCCTTCCATTCATTACTGAATCATCCACCTCCTGCATTTAGATCTTCAGCCCCACTTTTCCAGTAAGCTTCTCAGTAGAGTTCTTGGAATTCTTTTTTCTGTCACTTTTGAACTAAACTCCTCCAGTCTACTTCATTTACGACCACACAGCAAAGCTACTTCCCCATTATCTGAAAGCAGTGAACTAATAACGCCAGTGTGGAGGGCAGAGCTGGTCATCACTTTTGGTAGAAGACATTAAAATTATATTTTTCTCACATATTATTCCTCTATGAGTTACCTGAGGCAGTGGCCTTGATCATTTTGTCAGGCAAAAAATTCCAGGTAGAAAAACTGATTCCTACATGGGTGTCATTAAAATTGTATTATTAGCCTTGCTCTGAAATGATCTGGAGATGAGGTAGGAAGGTCTTGTATCACTTATGGCCTTCAAATATTCTCCCACTCTTCTTTCTGGGCTTTGGGGTTTCTTTGTGTGGTTTTTTCCTGCTTGGTTTTTCTTCTCCCCTGTCTTTGTCAATAAGCATTTTTTTAGGGGAATAAATCTCTCAGAAATATTTTGTAGCACCTTTTGCCTCTTCTCCCTTGGTGTTAATATAGACTTTGTTAAGGGAATTTTCAGAACAAAATGTTTTGGTTTTGGGCATGAATTTTTTTCCCCCCACTATTGTAGTCAACTTTTGTTGTCTTTCTATTTCAAGCAGTACTTTTTAAAATAGAACAACTATTCTGATTGTTAGTGAAAGGTGGTTAAAATAAGTTAACAGGTTTGAAGGTTCCAGTACAACCTGGAGCTAAGCTGAACTGTGTGGGGAATTTTTGGAGGAGAGCAGTACAGAGGCAGAGGCCTATCCTTGGCACTCCTTCTATGGTGTAGACAAGGAGAGCTGGTGTAGAGACCAGAAGGCTTCAGATTTCTACAGAAAATTTCTTACAAAACCCATGAAATTACCCTTGATTCTACACTCCAGCTCTATCTAACTGAAATCCAACAGAATGAAGGGAAAGGAGGCAAATTTCTTGGCCAAAGCCCAAATTCTCAGCAAGTACAGTGTTAATATTAGAGACTCTGGAGGAATTTCTACTGGCAGTGCAGCTGTTGGGATGAGGTGTCCAGGAAGGAACAAGTGTCAAACCTTGTAAAATTTTAGAAGATAAAGTTAGAAAAAATGCATAAATACTTACAGCAGAAAGGGAACTTTAGTCCTTCATTACTAAGTTTGAGGCTGGCCCAGAAATGGTGTTTAGATTTTTCTCATGGGAAAGGGCACAACTTTATTTCTTATTTATCACTAGAATCATGTGTCCCTCCAGTCTGAATAGAGATCAGCACAACTTGGGGCTTGGACAGCAAAAACCTTGGACCACAAGGGCTTCAGGTACCTGGAAAAACATGGAGAGAGCTTGGGGACAGCTGCTAGGCTGTGGAAGACTAGAAGGTACCCATTCCCTTGGTCACTACTGCCTTGGTTTGGTCTCCAGCAACGTTTTGCTGCTCTGGAGCTGCACTCTTTATTCAGTCACTTCCTAATCTTCCTAAGCCAGGTTGGACCAATAGCCTCAGCAATTCTATTTTTGCTGTGCTTGTCAGCAGAGAAGTGAAGAATAAGCTGGAAAGCTGCTTTTTAGATTCAAGCTTAGTTGCAAATAGCTGCTGCTGTACACAAAAAGTAGCATAATAATGGCATGGCATGAACTGAATATTGCACAAAGTGTAATAAGCCTTAATTTTTTTTTCAAATAACAGAACTCTTGATTTACAGACAAAGCAGATAATGAAGAAACAGGACACCCACAGGCCTCTCTCTCACTGTCAATAGCAGCAGAGTTACCCATAGATGTGGCCTGAAACAGGTACAGCACCAAGGCAGCCAGAGCTGGAGGTTCAGTGATTCTGCCATCAGGTGAAAAGAAGCACATTAAGCAGCAAATTGATAGGGAGAAAACCCCAGCAGGGCACACAGGTGTTTTCTGTCTTGTATCCTATAAACTGAGGTCATTTTCTAAGCCATTTTCTCTTCTCTCCCCACATAAAGATGGATACTCTCACAACGGTGAGTTAGCAAAGAAAATTTGATTGCTCTTGCACTTCTTGTGATGCAACATTATTTCTTTTTTTCCTTAACCAACTTCTCTGGGATTCTGATACAATTATAATTCTGTTACAAAAATTAAAAAAATACCTAATAAATCTATAGGATTGTTCTTCTAAGCAGGGAAGCCTATATCCCTCTTTTGTCATGCAGGAATGTTGCCTCCCAAATTAAATACGCATTTAACATAAATACACTGGGGTGATGATTGCAATTCAGGGACTAACGATTTCCTTGTTCTCTAGCTTTCCTGCTATGCAGTTGGTTGTGTTTCCACACTTATGCTGGTGAATTAACTCCCTGTGGATAATATAGCTTCACTTGCAGCAGATGTCAAGACTCTTAATCAGAATTTAAGTAGCTTCAATTACATTTACTTAATTCACTTTGGAAGTGAAGTAAGTTAAATTGAATTAGGCCTACTTTAATTTTGAATGAGCATGTCCACACAGATATTCAATGCATTTCAGCTAATCTGTTCTAAAAAATAATTCAGGTTCTGTTTGCAAGTACTCTCCAAAGTACAGATACAGAGCCTGTGGGTGCTGGAGATAAGGAGTAGGGAGGGACAGACAATGCTGGGTATCAAAGGCATGGTTGAGGATATTTGGGTGTAATGAGTGCAATTCCATAGCAAACAAGGAATGTATTTAGCCACAGTAAACAAAAGCCTGGGTCTTTTTGTGCCTGGTTAGAATGAAATGTACAGAGAGCAGCTGCCCCATGCCTGGGTTTGCTCTTTGGGATACAACTGCAATCAAGGTGGTTGAAATTGTAATATATAGGCAGACATCATGGTAAATGGAACCAGAAATGTATCTGTTCCTTTATCTGTTGGCAACAGTGGCCAACTGCAGAGCTTCTAAGGAGGATAAAACTCTGCACTAATCCCTGGTGCATTCCCCTGGCAGAAGTTAGCAGGGATGCAGGATTTCCTGAGTCAGAAATGGAGTTTTAGAGCAATTATTAATTGCTCATAATGGATTTTTCCCATGAATTGCTGAGCACTTTAGCACTTTACTAAAACAGAAATGTTTACTGTTGCCTGTATGGTTTCTGTCATTTGTATTACCTACCCATCATTTGTAGAATGCAGTTCTGGGATTAACCCTGCAGGTACATGGCCAGTAGGACTATTTTCTCTAAGTCAACAACAAAATAAATAATGGCCTTATAAAGCTTCCAAAGTTATGATTCACCATGTCCTGAACAAGCACACAGTCCTGATCATCCTCTCTCAAAAAGGATATGATAGAAAAAGAGAAGATACAGAGGAGGGAAAACAAGGATATGTAAAATTCTAAAATGGATTTCCTGGAAGAGATTAAATAAAATAGGGCAGTTAGGTTTGGAAGAGAGACAAATAATACAGGTGTGTGTAAAGTCATAAATGGCATGGGAAAAAGGAACTGGAAATTACTATCCTCAGTTATAATGTAAGACTAAAGGAGCAATGAAGGGAATTTTAAGACAGCTAATTTAGACCAGAACAAACAGAACTGCTTTTCCACACAGTGTATAATTCAGTTGTGGAACTTATGGCTGACAGATATAGATTCAAGAAGCAATTAGACAAATTCATGGAAAATAGGTCCAGCAGGGGCTATTAAACATACTGATGCAGATGCAACCTCTGGCTCAGGAAATCCCCATATGGCAGATTGCCAGAAGTTGGAAGAAGCATCACTCTTGGTCTGATGTGTTTCTCTGGTATTTCTCTGAGTAACCACTTTGGATTGCTGCTTAGGGTGATTTTCAGGCCTCCATGGAAGATTGTGCCCCTTAGGCTTTTATTTATCCCTTCTTGTGCATTGCTGGTATTCCATGTATTACATTGTTTAATTCCCTCTCTTTACAGGGCTGTGTTATAATTTGGATGTTTGATTTTTGGCAATAGTTGAATG
The DNA here is from genome assembly GCA_013400775.1 of Chaetops frenatus. Lineage (NCBI taxonomy): Eukaryota > Metazoa > Chordata > Aves > Passeriformes > Picathartidae > Chaetops > Chaetops frenatus. The sequence goes on along the minus strand of VZTR01022658.1, from coordinate 598,234 downwards.
GTGCAGTGTGAAGCATAAAGTATCAGCCTGCTGTTGTGACAGTACAGTAATGCATCAGCCACCCTAATTAACCCTGTGGTGAAACACACAGATTGCACATCCCCATCCCTGTCCACACGGATGAATGGGGAAGATTAGCAGTTCAGTGCTTACAGGAAGCTATGCAATTGATGGTCTGGCAGAAAAAGGGAGGGAGTGAATTCCAGAGTAGCTACCTCCATCCTTTTAAACCACTTTAAGATTAACAGTCACTGGTGGGGCTGCCCAGCCTACCCAGGACCATTTGAAAAGAAAGAAATGCAGAAAGGTGCTGCATTTCCAGGCTGGACTTTCCTCTCGTACCTTCCAGTTGTAGAAATCTGTGGGTTGCATTAATTCATCTGTGGAGGCTGAATTAAAGCAGAGAGGTTGGTTTGCTGGAATCATGCCCCTGAAATGGAGAACAGCAGGGAAGTGGCCCCTGCCAGAGCTGTGTGATAGGAACAAGCAACACCAGCTACAGTCCTGGAAATACAGAGCCAGCTCCTGCCTCAGCACTAATTTCTTGCACAACGTTGAGCAAATCCTCTGTTCTTCCAAAAACTGGTTCCCAAGGGTGAATATACCTCTGTATATTCAGCTGCAGAAAGACCACACCTTCATCCCTTTGTCTGCCTTTTCATTCCTCTTGGGTTTGGGCTTCACAGAGCTCCACAAACCCACCAACTATAGATCAATGTATCTGATACTCTTATTAATGCTGTATTCAGGTTCCAATTCTGTGCTGAATGATACCCCACTGCTTCTGGGGGAAAATCTTTGTCTTTTTCCTTCTGTGACTAAGAAATGGCTCATGGTGCATTGAGCTCATAGATTCTCTTTGATTGTGAGTGTAACCTTTCAGTGTGAGGCTGCTGGTTCAAGTGAAATCAAAGAGCCTTTGTGAAAGTGTCTTAACAAGCCAGTGGTGTGATGGTCTGAGCTCTCACCTGGCTCCCAGTCAGCCTGAGCTTGACCAGGTTCTTAAGACTGCTAAAAGGTGATTTCAGGCATATTTGGCTTTCTGATTACTTGCCACAAAATAATTAAAGCATTGGTTTTGCACTCCCAGAGTGTTTGTCCCTAACACTGCTTAAATGAACCACATGCTGTTTTTCTTAACCCAAATGGGATAGATTTGGAGTCACACTGAGATAACTCCTGAGTACAATAAATAGAAAAATATGAAGGCAACCCCTTTTCTCATCACAGCCTAAAGGGAAAAACCACAAGTGCTCAAGTGATGTTGCAGAATGAAAACAGTTGATGCCCAGAGCCTGCTCTAAGTGAGGGAGAATAAGAAAAATCTACATCCAGGATAAAAAAAAGTGAGTTCCTGCCATATAGATGAACCTGTTCCTCAGGGAGAAACCCACTTTACACCTGTAATGCCTGTATGCCTTCACCCTGAATGCTCTCAGCATTTGCATTTTTGTCATCTAAAAGCTGTTGCTCTGAGTTCTGTGGCTCTGTCTACACAGCACTAAAGGAGAAGGAAAAGCTCTTCTGTGACTGCAAAAATGCCTAAATCAATCAATAAATATTGGTTTAAATGAGTGTTAGGTGCTGCACAAGCAATATTGATGTGAACTGGGGAGGAAAAGAGAAGCCTTGAGGGACACAGGTCTGTTCCCCTTGGAGATGTCCAAATGTACTTATTTTCCTGTACTTTTAGCTTCTATAGTGAAAATAGGCACCTAAATTCCTTTGAACAGCTGAACTTCTATTAATGTAATAGGAAGAGATGCTGGTACCTGTATGAGGCTGCTGCTAGTATGGCACTAACAAGTTATAGTTTTTTCAGCTGATCTTCCTGTTTTTCAACAACAAAGGTTTAAAACAAAGGTACTGAGGGTCAGTGACTTTCCAGGGATCTCACAGTGGAATTGTTGTAGGACTACAGTAAGAACCCAGACCCATCAGTTCTGAGGTCTGAGCACCACAGGCTGTTTGGTTTAAGGCTGGCTGTTGATTTGAATGCAATATTTACCAATAACTAGGCAATCTTAATGGGGCATCTTGCAGGACATGTAAAAGAAATCTGTAAAGTGTCCTGGCCAGTTCAATGACTTCAGCTGCTGTGTTGTGGAGGATTTTCTATCCACAGGTGAACCCTGTGAGATTCCAAAGGGAGATAGTGAGAAAAGGGAAGGAAGGCTGTCAGATACAGGCTCTTCTGCAGTGTAGGAGGGAAAAGGAGCAGATACGTGCAGTGCATGTACAGGAACAAAGGTGTGTGTTAGGTTAATTATTAGGGCCAAAATACATTGTCTGTGCTACCTTGGAAAAAGTGGCAGGAGAAGGAGATGTAGGAAAACAGCTTGGCTCCCATGGGCCCTGTGGGACAGTGGAGAGGAGCCTGGGTGCCAGGGTGAGATGGAGGACTAAGAGAAGGCCACCAGTCAAGAGTCTCCAGCTCTGAGGCTCTGTTCTCAACTGTTCAGCTGCTTTGCACATTGCAAAAATAGCAATTATTGTTTATTAGGAGCCTATCCATCAGCTGATGCCCCAGCTGCCTCTTGAGATTAGAATATAAACCAAATTGGGCTGCTGCTCTCAATAAAGAGATTTTTAATCTGTTTCAGAGCAACTGCGTGACACTGAAGTCATTCTAAGGTTAAGTGGGAAGGAGTTCCAGGAAACTGAGGTTGTAGGAGAATTATTTGTACAAACAGTGTCTTTCTTCAAGTAAAACCAGTCTGAGGGTTATGCCTGTGCTTATTAAGGCAGAGCAGTATGAAGAATTTGAAGCAGATCTTAGTGCCTGCCCATTAAATGCCTGAGACGAGAGAACCAACTTTTTAAACTCTACTTTTATGATCATCAAGTCTGTGACAGGTCAGTATTTAGTCTATTATCTTATCAGCTAGTGGCTACATATTCATTGGAGAGAGATGAGCTGTCCATTATATGTATTTTGTACTTTTATGATGAAAGATAATTTGTGTAAAAGCATCCAAAGCGTAGGCATTTTGGGATGCTTTTAACATATCAAAAGAATCTGATCTGTATCTGTCTTTTTCCTCTAGCCAAATTACTCACCAGGAATACTGATTCTTTTATTTCCTTTCCATTCATTTTCCCTGCAGTCTGTGTTAAAAAAATATGTATTTTATTTATTTTATTTTTGTTTTTATATAGGGGATGCAGAACAGGAAGTGAAGGGTAAGACACTAAACAAAACCAGAGAAATAAGGGCTTTTTAGATTGTCTTAAAAAAATTTATTCTAATTATTTGTTGCATCAAATATTGGTATAGAGGGAACATTTTTCTGCTCCCTCTATCAATTTTTCCCTATTGTTCCCTCATATTTATCAGATTGGGAAAATTTGAAGGAGAGAAACAAACAATCTGGAAGAGACTGGCTTCTTTATAAACCTCTGCTTTGTTATCAGGCTATTTTGAATGAATTGATCTTAGCCTGTGTCTCCAGTTATCCAATAGAAAAGATCCTTCTCTGGCTGCCAGAATGGAAGCTTGGAGTAGTGTAAAGTAGCCAAGTGAGTTAGGTCTTGGGGTTGAAAGTCTCCTTTTTCTGGAGATTTTTTGATGAAGCCAGAATAGTTTGGAATGATGTTCAGTCTTCTGAATCATGTGGAGTTGTGGAGCTATGCCACAATAAATTCTTTGACCAGGAAAAGATATTGTTTGACTGGGAAGCTGTCTCTCACTGTTCCCCACAGCTCCTTCTTTTCCATGTGTGGAAATACACGGTTGCCATGGAGTTGTAGCTGGCTGGTCTACTCATTTTACAAGTTTCTCTAAAGTTTTAACCCTTTTCAATTTGCCAATCTGCCCCTTTTTTCTTCTTGGACAGGAACTCTTGGGTTTAAGCCTTTAGACACCTCTCTTGCTTTCTTCTTTTTTCTTTTTTTCCTAAGTTAAATTACATAGATGTATTTCCAAGGGAACCACGGATACCCAGGGGTCTGAAGACCAGAGATTGAAATCACCATATAAAAGATCTAGAAAGGTTTAGACCACCTTAGCCTGGTAATGATTATTTCAATGGTTATTTTGTTTACTTTTAGGTGTTTTAGAGAGCATATGCAATGTGTCTAATATGTTTTATTGAGGAATATATCAGGAATATATCATAGGAATGGCTGATAGCTTCACGTAACAAGGGAATTTGTAGCTGTGAGCTTGAAGTGCTTTTTTATGCTCAGGGTGTTTTCTTTGTCTTTTAAGGAAATGCTTCATTCTCTTATAGCACCTTGTGCTCCCCAGGGCTTGCTCCTGATCAGCCAGGATGAGGAGTAACTGCTTGATTTAAGCCAGAGATTTGTGGCAAAGTAAATCCATGGTGAGATCAGTCTCTGGCTCAAGCAGATGAGGTTCCCCAACAAGCTTTATCTGCAGTCTGCAGCCACTGGCCAGGGAAAAGAAGTATCTCAGTGGAAAAAGGAGAATAATAAACCTCCACTTTGGGTCCTTCCCCTCTCCTTTCCCTCTGATTTGGGGTGACAATCACAGTGTTCTTCCCTCAGTCTCATCTTCCCACCATGTCACTTCTCTTGATTTCTGGATTCCCCTGCTCCTATTTTCCTGCATTTTTTGACATTTTCCTTTGCAGCTCAGTTTCCTGGTTCCTCTCCTCCCTTCTCAAGTTTATCTCCTCCCAAAGCCATGGAGCTGTGCTGCTCAGACCTGCTCCCTGACCGAGTTCAGCCTTGCTCTTCCTCAATGTGCCTGCACACAGGGCCCATTCCACAGCTCCTCCTGAGCTTCTCTTAACTCCCTGTAGCTCTTTTCTTGTTGAATCCAATCTCTTCCTCATTGGCCTTATGGATTTGTGTGAGGTTTGGGACTGGCTTCTCCAATCATTACCTTCTTTCAGAGGGCCATCCATCAGAACAATTAACCAGCTCCCTTCCCATTCCAATCAGGAGGAAAGGTGTTCCTATCACTCCGTAAGTGCTGGCTTTACATGCAAAAGTGCATGTCTGCATTTTGCCTTCAGTAAATAGTGCTGCATTTTTAATGAGCTTGTCCCTAAGTAACAGATTGTGCCGCCAAATGCTTTAAATTTCTGTCTTTTCAGATTCTAAAATAAGTTTTTGCTGACTTTTTGTTGGTAATGGCTGAAGGGGATGGTTTTCAAAATATGCATGGCTGGCACCAGCTGAAGATTGCTTTTTATTTTCCTCATGCTGAGTGTGCTGGCTCTTTTCTCTCATCTATCCCAGGGAAACTTGTTTAAATGTCCCTTGCATACTGTAATTGAATCCACTGTAGGAACTCCAGCTTGTAGCATCTTTCTCTGGGCCTCTGGAACTTCCTGGGGGTGAGAAATCTGCGTTTAATGATGAACTCTGCAGTCTGAAGCCCTGTGTGAGAGACTACCCAAGGAGTAAGACAGGAAATGTGTCACTGTGCTCCGTTTTAATTCAAGAGGTAAATGAGGGCACCGTGGGTCATGGCCATGGGTGTCAGCTCCAGGCTGAAAGGCTCAGCTCCTTGGCTCAGCAGTTTGAACAACAGCCTGAGTGGAGCCTCTGCCTAGAGCTTGTTCTGAACTGAGAGTTCAGTGTGAAGAGAAACACGTTCTTATTCTTGAGTTTCTGAAAGAGGCTTGGCAATGTGAAATCCCAGGGCTGTAATGGTGCCTTTGGAATTGAACTCAGAATTAGTGAGTTAAATCTATTCAAGTGTTTGGTTGTGGGGCCAACTTTCCAGCTGATGTTGCTCAACACACTTTAATAAAGCCAGTTACCCTTCATGGATGTCAACAAAGCCTTATCAGCTTCTGCTTTTTAAGAATCCACCCCCACTGTGCTTACACATACTCCACTTTAAGTATTATAATATGGGAAGATGGTTTAAGGTTTTGTTTTAAAACAGGGAGCTCTAATAGTTTTGGGTGAAATACGAAAAATAGATTTTAGGGAGATGGTGCACAGTTGTTAAGACTTGTATAACCCTGTTGGGCCCAAAAGGTGTGAAGCCTGAGAAGAACAGCTTGTCACCTGAAGCCAGAGTGAGCATGAAGCTGGGATGTAACTAAAGGAAGCAGAAAAGTGTAGCATTAATTTTATTTTTCATGATGGTAGTGATTATTTTGATGCTGCAAAGTGAGGAAGAGCTAAACTTGCTCATAGACATAAGAGATATGGATCCTGACCTGGTAGAGAACTGTAGCCTGATGAGGTTTCTGGCATAGACAAGAAACTCTGGTTTGAGATTGGAAGAAAGTGATGAACAAATTGTCTCCTGGGAGAGCTGAGGAAGGCCAGGATGAAAGGGGAAAGAGGGGGAAGTGGAAAGAGTCAAAAGAAAAGAAGTTGAGCAAGGTGCTGAATGTGAAAACAATAAGCTTTGATGTGATGAACATTGGCTGGGAAGCAGAAGGATCTGAGGATGGCAGAGAAGGTAGGTGACTCTGGATAAATGGACTGGAGGGGATGAGGGCAGAAGCCTGGAGGGGAGAAAGCTTCAGTGAGATGAGGCGTGAGATGACTGAGCCTTGGCTGAAAGGCTTCAGCATTGTAAATTGGGCAGGAGGATTTAATGGCAGCTTTGAGTCTGGGAGAAGAGGGAGGAAGAGCTGAAAATGCCCATAAGAATTTGGATCTGTGAGAAGGATATCGCCACTGGCAATGTGGAAAGGAAGGAGAAAACGAATTAAGCCCCCAAGGCTGACAGTTCAGAGGCTGAAATTCCGAGCACACACGAGGAGTTTGGGGGCAGCAGGCACTGACTGTCCCATGAAGCCCCTCTGGAGCTGGAGCAGTGTGTGGGTGGTGAGCAGCTTTTCCTTCAGTGGGACAGGGGGGTCACACTGCTGTCAGCTCACCGTGCCAGCCACAGAGCTCTCCAGGGAGGTGGGAAGGAGGTATTTTTAAGGCTAAAGTGGATTTCCACTCCCAGAGCAAAAGGGGATGGCAGGGAAATAATGTGGCTCCCTGTGATAGCAATTTACTCTGCAGCTGGAGTATTGTTCTCATGCACTGCCCTCACCTCCCCCAGGGCTCTGCCTGGAGCTCTCGGGCCTGGCTGACTCTCCCTGCTCCAGGTGGAAGGAGGCTGCTGCCTTCCAGGGCTGGACCTGCCTGTGGGGAAGGTGTGCCAAGGCACTGCCCTTCCTCCAGTGTGTGGGACACTGCAGCCATTTCCTTTCTCTTCACAGCTGGTCCTGGTTTTAAAGCTTCTGATTTGGTGCTTAGAGGGAGATCCTCATCCCCATCGTGGTGTGGGTGCTGGGAGTGCACATAGAAGGACATTCACTGCCAGGCCTCGGGGACTGTGCTCCCCTTCTGGCACCACCCAGAGTTTCTGTCTTCTGGGTACACCACAAGCAGCAATTTTCCTCTTGGTGTGTGTTTTTTTTTNTTTTTTTTTTTTTTTTTTAAATTATTTATTTTATTTTTTGTCGAGCACTATATGGCTTTTCTTAGGCCACACGTGGTACACAGAATAGAACATCAGCTGTGAGGAGACCAAGGTTGACCTTAGGACCCTGAACTTTGTGTGTCTTTTTGGTGTGGATTTCCCAGGCTGTGACTGTAACAAAGCTGCAGATCCATTTTCCCTGCTCTTTCTCCAGATCTGGTATGTTTTGTCTGGTTCACATAGACCAGAGGCTGCCCCCCTCCTTCTTCCAGTGTGCACTTGGCCCTGCCCAACCTGCACCTCTGCAGGGCATGAATTCTCAGTGCAGCTGTTGTCACTCTGGTTCTTTTAAGCTCAAAATTTGGAGGCCCACAATGTGTCAATGCCTTTGAAAAACTTGGCTAAATGGCTTTATAAATGCAAGGAAATGAAATGGTAAATGTCAATATGTCTGTGGTGAAAATGTGAGTGCTCAGGGATACGGGAGGATAGCATTTCACAGGGAGCTTCTCCCACTCATTTTTTCTTTTCTAAGAATGCCCAGTTTTTTCAACAAGCCACTTTCAAGCATGCAGACAGTGCAAGATCCTGAGTTAAATTTATCCTCTCCACAACTCCACCGACTTCAATAGAGTTGCACCAACACTTGTCCCATCTTTTGTAGCTGATTAATTTATGTTCATTTTACTTCTCTGGTGCCAGTGAAAGAATTTAATAGACTCTTATTGTTCCCTGCAGGTTCCCCCCCTCTGTGCAGGGAGGCATCAAGCTCTTCTGTGGGTTGGCATTGTTGTTCTTTCTTTTTTTGATTTCCTTCATGGAACAGAAAGAGATTACACCAGGGGAGCTAACTGTGTACTGGGCTCTCCGGGGAATTCAGTACACGCCTGCAATTAACCTGCACTGAACTGGCCATTGGATGTTGCTATTCCTCCACAATAAACACAGATGGGAGGCAGTTTTGACTGAATATTTGTATACTGCAGGTTGGCACAGCTCAAGTCACAATAAATACAATTTCCAGACGATTCAGATCCTTGCCTCTCCTTTCTGCCTTTTTTTCTTTTTTTTTTTTGACAGAGGAGAGGAAAAATCTGAATAGTATATAAAAAACCTCCTTTCTTGTTTGTCCCCCTAAAATAAATATTTCACCTAAAAGCTGAATTTATTTCAGATCTCAGCCCCATCAGTCTGCCAGGCAGACAGTAAAAGGGGAGAAAAATTTTAATCAGGATTTAGCAAGGAAAATAATTCAGTGGGAGGGAAAGTACAGTTTGGGTTGCACTTAATATCACAAGCTCTCCTCTTGCTGGTGCTTGGAACATTGTACAGCTTTACTCCTCTCATGGGCAGCTTGAGTTCTGAGGATTAAAATAAGATTCTGAAGGTTTGTGGGCGAAAATACATCTTTATGTGTTTCTCAAGCTAGAAAGTGAAGAGAATATGTTCCAACTGAAACAGTTTTTTCTTTACTTGTTTGGGCAGGGAAGGCTGTGTGTTGGAATTAGCACCTCATTAGCTATTAATTATTTTCCTCATTCACAAAAACAAGAAGTTTCCTCCATATCCAAAAATGGGTTGTCTATGGGAAAATCTGAGTTCTGGGAAGATTAAAAAAAAAAGTAAGCAAAACAAAGCACAATTGTTTAGTTTAAAGAAATTGAGCTAAGCATATAAAAAATCTGCCACCAGGGTCAGACTTGATGCCATGTGTATTTTTTTTTTTTCATTAAAGGAGTGCAGATTTTGAGCCCAAGCTATTATTTCAGGTGACTTGAGGCCCTCCGGGGGCAGCAGTGAAATGGAAAAGAGCACGGCAGCCTGCTCTTGGAACTGATGCTCACTGAATCTGAAAGGTCATGTCATGTTTTCTGGCAATTGACTCAATGGGTTTGGATTCTACAACATAAGGTCGGGCCGTTTTCACTCAGCACATGTTTACTGGGGAATGTGCCTTCCAGTTGTTTTCACATTGACCTTATTACCCTGCCACACTGATGAGCCTGGCACAAAACCTACTTTTTGTATTGCTGTGTGCACCACATTCGCTCTCCCTTTCCTGCCCTCCAACATTGTTACTTGGGGCTGCAGATGGAGGATTTGGTGTTTGCATTTCCCCTCTCTTCCCGTGCCTCTGTTACAACACAGATGCCCCTTGACTGCAACCATTTGGAGGAACAAGAGGGTGCAGTGGGATTGCCTGGTGTTTGCTTCCCAGGTTTTGCAATAGGAAAGCTGTGCAGGAGAGGAGACACAGGCTGTAAAAATGAACAGGAGGGTTCACAGCATCTGAGGTAAAATCCCTTCCCAGGGCTTCTGCAGGAGATGCTGGCCACGAGCTGGACAGACACTGGCAGGGCAGGACTCACAGCCCAGGGCTGGGATGGGCTCCACACTGAGCAACGTTAAAAGGGATGGAGGCAGCACTTCCCTCCCTCATGGCAAATCTGCTCCTTCATGCAAATAGACTGGCCAAGCTTTGCAGGGATAAATAAAATACTGCTGCTATTTCTGCAAGCGCATTGGCAGCTCTCTCTCCTTGCAGCCACACAAGTTCTTGTGCTGAGAACACAATATGCGTCTCTGCCACCTTTCCAGGCTTAAAAAAAAAGTGTTTTGGGCTTCTGTCAATTTTAGGAGTTATAAATTAAAGACAAGGAGTTTATTATTACTTGGAACGCTCCCATGTTTTAAGCAGTTTGAGACAAAAAGGAGCTGAGACATTTGAAAAATGTTGGTAGAAGGAAGGAAATAAGCCCACGAGGACTTTATTCTGTGAATGCATTGCTTAACCTTGTCCTGCAGCCTGGTTGTCAGCCCTGGCTGCCCCAAGATGGAAAAAGTGTTGCAGTGCTTTGTCATTGTTGGGATATTGCTCTTTCAGTAAGGTCAGAGCACACTTGCAGCGAATCCAGGAGTCAGAGAGCGAGGCACGCTGTGATGTTACATGGGAGAGTCAGGACCTTGAGAGATGAGAGGTTGGTCCTGGCTTGGCCTTTGCTCTCTTAGCATGGCACTGACAGGTTATTTTTGGAGACAGCTTTGCAGTCTGCAGCTCAGGAACGCTGTGTAAGACCCTGGGATCAGTTACTACCCTGGGCATCTTTCTGTCAATAAAATGAGAGCTTGCCTTGAGAGAGGCTTCAAGAGTGGCTGCTGCAGTCGCCAGGATGAGGGCAGTGTCAGTGGTCTTTGCCACTGGACAGCTTGATTTTAAACCAGAAAAGGTCCTAGTCATTATTTGCCATCAGGACAGCTTTTGTCTGTGTGTTGCACTTTAGGAGGGAAGTTGCTGGAGAACAGTGAAGGAGGCTTCCTGGATGCTGTGAGCTGACTGAGTTCCTAATGCAGCTGTGTCCTGCACATGCTTTGTGCAGGTGTTTCAGTATCTTCTCAGGGTGCAAAGCACCATGTGGACACACCCAGTGAAGCACTGGCACAGCTGTGTCAGCCTCTTGCTGTGGCCCAGGTCCATGCACAGGCTAAAGGGGTGGGAATTGCTGAGAAGGAGGAGGAGGGCTAACACATTAACTTAGCTCAGAAGGTGCTGATCATGCTGTGGAGACACACCAGCCTGTTTGGCACTGGCTTCATTCCCACAAAACCAGTGGGCAGTGTGGAGAAGCCTGTAATGGCAGGTTGGTCCCAAAGTGTTACCCAGAATGTGGCTGTTTGTGCAGTTTTGAGAACCTTAATTTTTGCAGGACATGAATGCTCCCCTGGTTCTGCGAGTCCATCTTGTGTAAACCACTGCCTCACTTAAACCTTCAAGTGGAACTTTCTTGAACAAAATCCTGGCTTTTGTCTTTCCAACGTAAACCCCGTGCACTGAAAAGCATGGACTGTGCAGGCAGAGCAGCTCTAGAAAATACTTCCAAAACTGTATTTGCTAAAGTCTGGAAATTAGTATTCATCTCAGCAAGAGGACCAAGGCAAGGCTTGACATACACATGACCATTTTAAACAGGAATAAACAGTAAGTGTAAAATTCCCTTGCTTTACAGTCATATGCATTATACTATTTGCTTTGATTCCTATAGTTCAAATCTGTTTTCCCAACAATTTTGTAGTGCTGCATACATAATCACTCTGAGTGGAAGCCATTTTAGTGGATCAGCCTGCTGATTTCACAAGAGCCTAAAGGGTAAAACTCCTTAGAAGAGTGTTCAGGACTCCAGTAGTTTGTCTTGGTAGGAAAAATCCAGTTTAAATGGTGCAATAGCTTTTTTAAACTAAGATTGCAAATGCCCTGTGGCTGGCTGCTCTGTTCTCACTTTAGGTGGTGGCTGTGGATTAAGAGCCCGAGGCTTTGGCTAACATCTATAGCCAAGGCAGTGCCTCCCCAGGGTCTAATTCAAGGAAAGTTGTGCAGGTGTCATAATTAGCAGTTTCCTGTTAAAGCTCCACAAATAAGCTCTAATCCTCAAGGCACTAGTCTCCAAAACCCCTGGCAGGTTTGTTTTCAGACCAAGTAATATTCATCTGTAACCCTTTTTTTTAATAGCCCAAGCTGCACATTTAACTACCCTGGGCCCACTGGCTTAGATTTTGCTGAAAATCAGATGTGAACAGGGATTAATGGTTCCAGTTGCTCACACTACCAAGCCTTCACATCGAGTGCAACCTGCCCTTAAATGAGGCCAAGGTGTACAATAGCTGAGTCAGAGCTGAATGGAGGACTTTGGTTTCCTCTGTTATCCCTCCTTGCCCTTCAAGGCCAATAAACATGTCATAAAGAGAGGGAAAAGTGTGAAAAGTTAGGAAGCAAAACACAACCCTTAATGGTCTCTGCATGTGCTGCAGCCACCTCCAAGTGAAAGTTGAGGTACCAGATTTTTTAGCACTTGGAGCAAAGCCTGGCTCCCCCTTCCAACCACAACAGAAGTGTTCCTGGACAGAATAACGTTGGGAATGTGTGTGCACACGTGTGTGTGTGTGCACATCTGCAGCCAGGGAAAAGAGAGGGAGGAGTGTGTTAATTGCAGTGTGAGCACATGTCAGGCAGTGAAGGGAAAGTTTCTCAGATCCCATGATCAGCAGGGCATCTGAGGACTTTAATGTTTTTCACAGTACAATAAAACTACCAGTGCCAGCTGGAGTCTCCAGCCAAGCTGTGTGCCTTGGAGCTTAGATGTTTCACATCACTGAAGGCTACATAATACTTTCAGCTGGCATTGCATTCCCTTTGATATGTCTGGGGATGGAGATAGTTAGTTAAATAATTGCATTGGCTGATGTGGTAGCTCAAACAATGAGCCCTTCCTCCTCTCTCCAAATACGTTTTGGGAATATTAATTTGGGAAGAGGGGCACCAAAGCTTTTCATCTCTGTTTTCTTGCTCTGTTTCTTCCTTTGTTTAGCCTCTAAGTGTTGACAGGTTGTGATGGTGTTACTTCTCTTGGTGTGAATTTTTGTGAGACAAAAAGAAGGATCTGGTCAGGTTTTTCAAACAGATGAGAGATAAGTCAGAGAGAAATGAGAACTTCGAGGCTTGTTTGTGTTGAAGTGGATTATTTAGCCTCAGTACTGGAGAGTGTAGGTTCAGGGGTTTGACTAGGAATCCATTTAAAATAAATTCAGCATGTGCTGTCTCTTCAAGTTGCAAGTGAAAAGACCCAGAAGTTGTAAAACTGCAAAACACATTGCAAAAGAACCATGATTTTACTATTTAAATGTAAATAAAATATACTTTGGCCAGCCAGGACCAAATCCTTGGTCTTCTAAAGTCCCTTTAAACCATGAAAACAGCACTGGTGTGCTGAGGTATTTATGGAAATATCTACCTGGTGTTGTGACTCTGACAGGTTTTGGTCATGCCATTGTTTAGGGGATCATAAACCAAGCAGAGATGGACAGAAAGATGCTGCAGGGACTGTATCTAATCATAAAAAATTTTTCTCTAATATTTTATTTTCTGGAGCCTTTTTTGAAATTTAAGATACGTTTTCCAGTGTTTCAAATATGCAAGACTATAGTTCTAGAGACAGATTTATGGGTCTGTGGCTTCTGGTGTATGGAACTAGAGGTGATGCATAACTTTGCTTTCAGAAGTACTGAATTGCTTTATCATCTGCATCAGGACTATCTAGCTGTGTCTTTTCTTTCTTCTAGAGTATTCATATGGAGATTTTGTAGAACCTTAACAACCTAGACAGACGACATAAAAGAAGCCATCTAGCCTGGTGTGTTCTTGAAATTTCTCTCTATTTATTTCTTTCATATCTCCAGACTTCAGTGTTGATACAACATAAGTTGTAAGTGTGCACTTTTCCCTGATACAGAGAATTTTCTCGCAAACATTTGACAGGGTGATAAAACCTGTTTTCTTGGCCTCACTTTGTTGTGCAGTACTGTGTGAGTGCATGTAACCAATGAAAATCCATTGCAGTCTCTGAACTGATGTTGTGCAAACAATTCTACACCTTTCTGTTTCTTTTCTATGCAGGAAATCACTCTTATATACAAATCCAAATCCCCACTATAAAACTGTGAAACACTGAGACTATTGACACTGCCTGTAAGTGATTGGGTTAGAAGGCCAGTTCCTCTTTGCTTCCTACGTAATCAATGGAGAAACCTGAGCTTGCTTTTAATATCAGGTCTTGAATCACTCTTTGGAGAAGCCTGTGTCTTTCCACTGTTAGGTAATGATCTCCCAGGTGAGACACCTACAGTCATGCCAAATTTAGGTGGTGTGCATTCAGTTGTACCTACACCCTCCACATCTGTCTGAAGAGGCAGAAACATTCATCTGATTAAAAGGAGGATCCTGTGAAGAAAATTAGGGGTTCCAGTGAAGTGTTGAAGTTGTTGACCTCTCACAGTGTCTGCTCACTGCCTGCGTGGCCGAGTGTGCCCTGTCAAACACTGAAATCACCTTTGCACAAGCTCTCTTGAGTTATAGGGCATGATGTGATATTTAAGAACAGCATTAAGAGTTATGCATGAAAGACAGGATACTCCTTATTTCCTGGCAGCCCTTCAAGTCTTGACCTCGTTCCAGGAAGAAAGCAACCTGTGAAAACCTCAGCTCCTGTCAGCAGTCACAGCTTGGAGGGAGCAGCACGTGCTCCATATGCTGGAGGAGCTGGGAAAATCCACAGAGCAGCCTGTGCTGGTGCTTACAGAGCAGCTGTCCCTGCACCTGAGCTCTGATGGCAGTGCCACTCCTCACCTGAGATTCTCCAGCTCCTCTGTGTGACTGTGCTGAGACTTTGGAGTGTTGGAACTTCCTCCCCAGAGGTTTTCAGCAGGAATGTGTAACATCAACAGCCTTCTGGATCAAGGTAAATATTCAAATGATCAACTCTCTCATCCGTCTTAGCCCTGGAATTTACTGATACCAAAGGACTGCACTGGGGAAGGAGCTGATGAGGTGGTGCTGAATCACACAGGTCTGAACAAAGGACCTGGGGTTGTCTCAGTTCACCCTCCACATCTGTCTGAAACTGGGAATACCTTCTTCAGACTTCAGCAGCTTGTCACGTAAGGCTCTATCATGTCCACTTAGGTCACTCTGGAACCCTATCAGATGCCCTTTATATTTTTGCACTGACTGATTTAAAAGGTTAATCAATGAAATCAATGGCAATGAATATGGGGCAGCAAAAAAGAAATGTTTTCTCACTCAGCACAGGAACTTGCTGTCACAGGAGGTTACAGAAGCAAATGCTGTGGATGAATATCAAGATCTGAACTGTTTAGTAAGATTGCTGATCTTTGGAAAAAGTTACTCATGCAGAAGTATCTCTAACACTTCTGTTATGCTATTGCTTTTTTTTTTTTTTTTTTTTTTTGGG
>VZTR01022658.1:459373-583071 GCA_013400775.1 Chaetops frenatus | reverse complement strand
TTTTTTTTTTTTTTTGGGGTGTTGTGTAGCATAATGTACGTTAAGAAGAATTTATTTTGTTCTGAAAGTTCAGGCATAGATTGCTCTGAAAGGCAGGTCAGTGGCCTTCATGCCCCCCACCAGAGCATGAACTGAGGTGATGTGATGTGCTTGTCCAAAATCTACTGGTTCCTTAATGCTAGAATGTTTTTCCCTCCTCTGTGACCTACACTAAAAATCCCCTCTCTCTCTGCATTACTGAGAAATTCTGTGAGCACAAAGGCACCTTTGGATCATCAGTACACAGTGTTTCTCTTGCAGCTACTAGACATGAACAATAAGCCATTTTCCCTGAGTTCCAAAATGAATTCCTAAATACTTGAAAATACGTGCTGTGCTGAGGAATTGTTGCCTAGTACCTCTCTGCATCTCTTAGGTTTTTCAAAGTTTGTGCAGCCATTGTGATGGACTGGAAGTTATCCTGCCCTGACCCAGACACTGTTTTGCTGCTGGCTCAGTATGTCCCTTGTTATTAATCTTATCATAGGAAGCCTTGAATGACCTGGCTGGAGTCTCTCAGTGATGAGCAGTACCAGGTTATGCACCATTTTGGTCATGAACTCTTGTACAAGGAACTACCCTGGCACTGTTGGCTTTGACTCTGTGTATGTACAGAATTACAAGACCCACAGTTTCTGCCTTCTGGATCTACAGGGAAAAATCTGAAGTTTAGCAGAGAATTCTACCTTTTTTTTTTTTTTTTTTTTTTTTTTTTTTTTTTTTTTTTTTTTTTTTTTCCTGCTACTGAATCATCTTCTAGCTTGTAAACAAGGTCTTTTATCAGAAACAGGCAATACTTCCTGGGACTTCAGAAGTTCTTCTCCCTAAAATTCACATGTTGCTTCTTCCCCTATGCACTTCTGTCCTGAGGCATTTCTTGTTACTAACTACCCTTCAAAGAACTCTTAATTTCAGAGAAGAATTAACTCATCTCCCAGGTAATTTTTGTTTTGTTTAAGCTTCCTCATGCTTGAATACTACTAATCTGCTCAAAGTTGCTGAAATCCCCTTTGAAGTCCTTAATTATATCAGTGTGTGACCTCTTCTTAGATTACAGAGACAAAAATGAGAAGAAGAGCAATCTTCATCTGATCCCTGTCCTTGATAAGCACAGGCTTGGGCATTTTGGGCTGTCAGGAGACAGAAGTACCACTTAACAGTGAGAGCAAGCAAAGCTGTTTGGACTCAGGTGATTTGCTACATCCTGGGAAAAATGCTCTGGCAGGCTGCAGGTCTGGAGTCACTGATGGAGGTGGGTAAATTCAGAATCTCTGGATTGACTGTCTCTTCCCAGTCCTGACCCAGCCTCCCTCTGAAGTCACATAAATTCTTTGTGTTCAGAATGCCTTTGGTGGAGTTCCATAGGTTTGTTTTCTGTTACTTGAAGAACAACCTCCTTTTGCTTGTTCATCACAGGCTTTATCTCATGGCCTCTCATTTTCACATTGGAAGAGATACTACACAATCCATTTCTCTCCAAGTCTTCCAGACCACTCATGATTTTATAGACTCTTTAAATAAATTCCTTGTCATCTCTTTTTGAAGCTGGAGTCCTGAACAGTCTGTATGATCCTTCCTCATCCAGGTTTTCCCTACTGTCTCCCTGAATCTTTTCCAATTCCCTTTCTGATGTAAGTTGTCTTCATGGGAGAAAAGGGGGATTATTCTTGCTGTGGGTTTTGATTCTAAGGATGTGTGAGAGTCCCCTCTAATATCTTCATGTCTGCATTTGTGTTCTGAGGAGTGCGCTGTGTTGGTGGTGAGGGGTAGCCCTCATTAGGTTATTCTTCATCAGTGTTTAGGATACACAGCCACGCCAAAGGAAGATGAAGGCAAAAGCTCCAATGACATCCTGATCACCAATCCTTGAACACGAGCTGGGACTGATGATGTTTTTTAAACTGGGATACACTAATGACCTTAGCAGCTTTAATTTCTGAGCCAGTTTTACAAGCAGCCTTTTTGAATGGTTTCAGCAGGACCTGCTGGACCAGGGACCATCTGCAGTGCACTGGGTAAGCTCAGTTTGTTTTCTGAAGTCTTGTGTCAGCCATCTGCAACCATTTATCTTGGTTCCATCCCTCTGCATGCAAAACACTGTAAAAATGCAAAAGCCTACAACTGACACAGTGTAATTTTTATGCTGCCAGCACATCCCAGAATGTGGACATAGTGCCCTAAGGTGTTTTTTTTTTTTTTTTTTTTTTAAATGGGAGACTTCATTCCATAGCAACCAAAACACAACTGGATCCCAAAAAACATCCTAAGTATTTAAAGACTTTGGCCTGTCTGCTACTAATGGAATCTCCAGCTCTTATGGTACTTGTTAAAACCCTTGAGCTAATAAAGCACTCATCCAAACTCTGACCTTGGGCTGACAGATGCATAAAATCATCCAAACCTGATCGAACTCAGTTTAAAGATTGAATTCTGGAGCAATTAAAAAGATAAATAGCTGAAACTTGAAAATAAAGACATAGCCTAAGGTAATGTTCACTATTTAAAACTTATTTGAAACCCTCAAAGTTTTCATGGCAAAGACAATTTTTAGCTTTACTACTAGCACTGGAAATTAAATCTCACTGTAATTTGGCTGAATGAGATGAGTTGTATACTGGCACCTCTTGAATAATTTTAACAAGCAACCCTGGCATTAAGGACCAATAAAACCTGGGGTTGTTTCCATTAATAACCTTCACTGATTAAATGAGAGATAAGGAATGAAGGGCTTCAGAAATGGAAGTCACTGGATGGACCATTCAGACTATTTTTCTCTGCTTCTGAATCTTCTTTGGGAGTATGAAATGTTATTACAGTTTTCAGATTTACAGACAAAACATGAACAAACAATGACCTAAACGGCTGCCTGCAATTCTAATCAGCCACTGGGCTTACAAAAGGAGTCTCTGACTCTTTTCTCACAGCTAAATTTTTTTCCAGTCTCAATTGTGTTTGGGAACAATCCACAGATTGATGATTTAGGTTGCTCTGTGAGCCAACTAATCTTGACTCTTCTTCTGAATTCTTTTCAGTGCTAGCTGGCTAATACTTGCACTGAGCTATAGCAGCTTCTTGCAACCCCTTTTCCACTTCACTGCTGTGGAGGTGTTTCAGGTCCCTCAAACCTCCTTCAACTTCAGGGTGAGACAGGGAAAGGCACTGGCTGTTTCGTGTGTTCTAAGTGCTCTAAACATTGTGCTGAAATGATGGAAGCCTAAGTCCCTAAAACACTGTATTCAATTGTCCTTTTCAGTCTGTCCTGCTCATGATTCTCCTTTTTCAGAGCCCACTCTCGTTGTGTCACCAGTCTGGCTCTGAGTTGCTTGGCTGTTGCCTCCCTGTTGGCTCATCTTTGCCTCTTCTGAAGCGCCCCCTCTCTTGCACCACAGCCTTGTGTTCCCACTGCATCACTTCACTGACTTGCTGCCCACCCTTGCTGGGACAGCTGCACCAAATCTTCATTTCTGACTCCAAAAACCTGGGGAAGATGAGGCTACTCCATGACAGTACTGGTACAAACCTATTTCTGTAGAAATAACAATAATAATAAAGTAATGTGTTCTCTGCAGAGACTTTGCCAAATGTAATGCTGTGACTGGCTATTTATCAGAGCTAGGGGCTATTTATCCATGATGTTATCCACACAAATTTTTTTTTTTTTCCAGGAAAAAGACGTTTCATTTAAAGCTTTCTTTTATTAAAACCCAAATCTCCACTGAGCTTTTCCACTTCCAACATGGGAAATTTTCAACCAGTCCTACTTTTTCTTTATCTGTTTCTGTAGACTTTCTTTACCTGGTAGCATTTGTTGCTCTGCGTGATGTTTTAGTCCTACTTAATTCAAATTATAATTAAGGCACTTTGGAGACTTGGATTTGACTTCCATCCTTGCCAGAAATTGCATGTTCTCAGTTTTTGACCTTGAAGTGAGGGACAGAAAGAATTCCTGTGTCATTTTGTGAGATTAGAAGATGATTTTTCTAGGCTTTACAAATCCCATACCTCACGATAGGTGTGTGGTGCCAAATTTAGCAGAATTTCTGCTGTTGGTATTTCTCTGTGCTGTGATACCCTGAGAAATACTTCAGTAAGATAGGACAGGGTGTGCTTTCAGTAAAGGGTGAAAGTGAAGATGGCTCTTACCTTTCCTTGAGGCTGTTCCATTAATTATTGTTGATGAGCTTTTCAGACTCAGGATTCTCACAATCTTCTTTCAGAGGTGGGGGCAGAATTTGGGCACAGAAGGGCAATGGATCACTCAGCCCCTGGTAGTGCAACAAGTTTGGTGTTCCAGTTTAGTTTGTAGTATTTATTTCACTGCAAAGTGGTTTTGTGGCAAGCAGTTTCTTGCTGTCAAAGGTACTTTCCATCCATGTCATAAATTACAATGAGCTTTGACAAGTCCTTCAAATTGGGTTTCCTCTCTCCTCGCCCCAATGTGTTGCTAAAATGGCTTGATGGATATTTTGAAAGTTGACAGACCAGTGAATCTTTCTGAATTAAAATGCATTCTGAGTTTAGTGGCATCACAGAAACCAAGGAGGGTAAAGGGAATAATCAGAAACATTATTCAGGACTGTTTTTTCCTACAGCAACAAATTGTGAGCTTTTGAATATTTTCTTTGAAGAGATGAGAACTCTGGGTTTAAAAACACAATTTTGATAACATCAGTGAAGCTCTGTTAAAAATATAACCTGTTGTGTTTTTTTTAAAAAATATTTTTGTTTTATGACACTTCCATTTTGTACATGTTTTGTGTATTTACAGCAGTGAGACTCTTATTAATTGATTTTTTAACTCTTTTTTCTCTGCTGCATTAGAATTTTTTCCAGTAGTGTGTGCTTACTGACTCTGAGTATTCAGAAACAGGGAGATTAGACTGTGATTTTAGTTTTCTAATCACTGTTCTTCTTGTGTGGTTTTTTTTTAAATTTCATTTTTCAAATGTATAATTTATTTTGTTCATTGTTGTACATCAGGAAGATGCCTGAGCTCTTGATTATCTTCTTTTCATCAAACCAGAGCACATGTTCTTCATATGAATCTCTGCTTTGATGTCATTAAAATTGCATTTTTCCCTTAGAAAAGGTTTTCTTAAAGTTATAATTTCTTTTGACATGAATTTAATGCATTAACATCACTTCTATTAATGTAGCTGGATGCAACATATAATAAAATCCAGTGAGGTCAATGCCTAGCAAAGAATTTTATGAGAAAAGGCATTTCAAATGTGATGTTTGAAAGTATGTATTTATTTCCTTATCAGTGGTTCTAACAACAGTTTGGCCCAGCTGACAAGCTGGAGTAGACTCCTCAATTTAAACCTTAATTCTAATATCTTGTGGTCTTCTTTCAGCTTTCACCTTCCTGCTGAAAGCAACAGCCTCCAGAAATGGGGCTTTTAGTAAGAAAATGTATCAGGGCAAGGGGACTCCAGCATTTTCAGGGCATTTCACCCAGGCAGAATCAGAGTAGGAACATCAGGGTGTGCCCCATGATCCAGGGGAATCCTGGTCATAGAGCTTTAGAGGAGAGCAGGATGTGTTTCCTGGGAATTCACAGGTCAGGACATATCCCTGCAGTTTTGAGCAGGGAATTTTGGTCAAGACACCAGCATTGTCCCCTGTGCTTTTTGAAGAGTGTTGTGCCCTCTTTAGTATCCATCTGGACGAGCAGGAGAAATCCAGATTGGCCAAGTGTTTAGTTTCTCATTTGAAGGGTGTCATTTCCTCATCAGAATGCTGACACACACAGAGCCTTCTGGAGCTCGGTTTAGAGGGGGCAGGGAGTTACCAGTCAGCAGTATCAAAACTTTGTTTCCAGATTTTCTTTCTTAGGTTCCTAATTCCTAACTAAAATCTTCCTAATTAGACATCCCTAATGTCTGAAAATGGAAATATGAAACATTACTGAGTTGAAAGGAGAAACTTCTCCCCAAGTTGGGTGTACTGGGGTATCAGCAGATGGAGAACAGAACCCAGGCCTGCTGGGAATCCATCCTGGGCTGTGCTTTGCCACTCTTTTCTTCTGTAAATCTAAATGGAGGCTTTTCTTGGGTTTTAATTTCTTGATTTTGTTTGTTGCCTTGGCATTGCAGCTTACATGACTGGACAGCTTTCACAAAGTCTCTTGTGAAGTCTCAGCCTGGTGAGGTGCTAATTAAATGAAAGTTGTTATTGAAGTGGGAGAGGGAGTGAGAGTTCAGGGCTACCTCATTTATACACTTGTTTAGCTATGACTTCAGTAAAACTAAACAGGAAAGCTTCAACCACTTACTAAATCACAAAACCTCTGCTAACTCCTATTAGATAATTCTCAAAGCTTTATTGATGCAGTTGAGGATGCATCCTTAAATGCCAGGGATGGATCTTAGGTAAGATCTCTTGAGTCTCCAGGAGTGTGTAAAAACAATAGCAGCTCCAAGGTCTTGGGTATAGAGCTAGTCCTTCCTCCCTTCAGCACACTGACAAATTTCACCACAACTGTCCTCATCTTAACTCTTCTCTTTGGTAGCTGCTTTGTTTCATGCTGCTGTTACCACTCTGCACAGTCAAAAGGGCCTTGTGACTGCCTGCTATTGAGAGCCAGCTGAAATTCTAAGGTCCAAGGAAGCTATTCAACAAATTTATCTATTCATATCTCCAATCTCCTAACAGTTCCTGGAATCATATTTCACATTGGCCTGTACATCTTACTTTATATAATCATTTAAACACACTTAGAATGCATCACCAACTGTCATGCTCTTAAAATTGTAATTGCAATCAAAAAAGGATTATTTGTTCTGAGTCCTGAAAGGAAGAGACACAACCCCTTTTATTCACCTGGTGCTTTGTAAACAAAACTTTAGATGAAGATGAAGATCACAACTTGTTAGGTGGTAAGAGAAACAAATAAACACCCTGTACTCTGAAAGCTTTGTGTAAAGGACTTTTGTGTGTTTTTTTGAAATTACTGCATTTGTTAAAATTGGGTGTATAGCTTAATATAAAAGCAGGTGGAGTAAGAAGTGTAACTTTATAAACTGCTCAAGGGGCATGAATTTATCTTTCACTGAGGTGAAAAAAAGAAAAATGGTGAACTAATTACTTTGGGTCTTAGTTTTGAATTTCCTTTGAGTTCTGGAGGAACTTTGTCAGTTGCTGGATTCATTTTTGCCATGGTACATATAAAAACAATCCAACAATTCACTATTTGGTTCTACATCTCGGCAGTATTGGGAGCACTGATTCTGTAAGAGCCCTAAATTTGGCTGAACCAGCTTTGCTACATAAAGACTGGAAAAGGTGAGACAGCCCCTTTTGTGAAACTGGAACAAGGAGGCATGGGGAGACATAAATCAGAGATAGGAACCAGAGCAGAAATGAAGAGTCAGGACAGGGGCCTGAACAGTCACAGATCTCTCAGCTTCTCCTGGAGTGGAAGAAGCTTTAGAAAATCTGTTTTCTCCAGTCAGACTTGCGCCTCTGCCTGGGTTATGCACCCCAGAGATGGTGGTGGCTGTGGCCTCCATGGTGAGACAAAAGGGGCTTCACTTGCTGTGGCCTTTTAGCTGGAGAGGGTGGTTTGACCATTGGTGAACAAATCTTCAGTGTTGCTGCCTGAGAAGGGCCTCTTGCCTTGATCTGTATCATCTAAGAACTAAGGAGTTTTATTCTGGTGTGTTAGAAAGATCAGTGTAGGCAATAGGTTGGAATGGCACAGTCACAACATATCATGTCAAAAGCCAAGAACAAAAGCCAGGAATTTGGGAATTCACTTTGCATCAGCCACTCTTACCAGAGTTTGGGTCCTGCTTTTGTGTGTTCCCTGCTCCCTTCAGGACCTGCACCTTCCCATCATCTTGTCTTCTTACTGATGGATATTGCATTTGCACAAAGGAAAAAACCCAGCACATTACAGTGAGAGGAGGCCTAGTACAGTTTTTTTTTCCCCTTAACACTGTTTTCAGGACCTGAAATCTGGTAGATACAGGGGCCCAGAGCTGTTACATGAGGACAGGATCGATTCAGTCAATCAGAGGGAAAACCTACTGTCAGGCTCCCAGACCTTTAACCTGCTCCTCAGAATTATTAGAACTCCCAAATCTCTTTGCAGGCCTTTTCTATTAGACAGATATTCCCATGTTTTGATTTTTTTTGCTCCAGAAGTAATTTTTTTTATAATTACCTTCATTGAACTGCACTTACCATCTGTGAAGTGAGAGGCACTTAAATGATTTATTAGCCTGAGTTCCTAAAATGTGCTGAACAGCATGGGATTGATCTTGGCTAGTGACAACCACGGGATACATGACAATGGGTAGGTGGCCAGTGTTTGATGGAGCATCGTGCTGTGCTCTGGGTCTTGCTCTGTGGGAGTGTGTTGGCTCTGTTCCAGTTGTACAGGAGATCAATAAAAGGCAGGTGTGCCTTGGCTCAGAAATACAAAGAAATGTCTTGAAGCACGATTCTTCTCCTGAAAAAAAATCATGGGGCACTGTACCTCTTGTTTCTGACCTAACTCCCCAATAAAAGGTTCTAAAAAGCTTTTGGCAGCAAAGAAAACCTTTCTAGAGTAAAAAAAATTGATTTGGATTTGTTCTTGTCTGTGTACTGATTGAAATCCTGAAGGATGATTTTGGTCCTTACTGTGTTTCTTCTCTTGCAAGTTGTGTCCACAGAACATAAGAAGCTTTCACAGGCTTTCCTTTACCCTGTGCAAGGTGGTTTGGCAGAGGTAGCACAGCGTGGAGCACAAAGTGGATCTGTATGAACATCACTGGCAGGCAGGGAAGGGCTTAGGGGTAAGCACTGCTCAGGAGGGGAATATGGTTCCTAGTGAAGCAGAACAGGGAAGGAGGAGTATCTGCCTCTCATGCCAGCAGAATCCTGTCTCTGGTAATAGGCAGGGGCTCCTGACTTCCATCTTCAGCTGCAATGTGAGACCCTGCTACTCACTGAGCTTCCCCTTGTAGCAGAGACTCACAACTTGTGCTGACCTCAGAACTCAGCAGGAGCTGAGACGAAGCAGCTCCAGCCCTTCACAGGGATGAGATGCCACTGAGCAGCTGATCTCACAGATGCAAGTGACTGCAGGTGAGCCAGAGCCTGCTCTGTGCAGATTGCCTGGAGGATCTTCACAGGAACATTGGCAAGGAAGAGGAGGTTGCAAAGCTGACTTCAGTGGTGAGTTCCTGCTGGGGGTTAAGCATCTGCCTTCCCCCTTCACTCAGCACAAACTGGCAGTAAAAATCCAGTACAGACACCGTGTTCATCTTTCTCTTCCCCACCCAGTTTAACATCTACAGAGAAACACAGGACTGAGCTTAGAAAGAATAACAAAAGGGATGTGTTGGTTTAGTCCAAGCCATGGAATAGCTTGGACCAACACTATAATTTCACAAGAGGGCTCCAGTTCTGGCTGTGTAGTAAACAGAAGCTGTCCTGTGGCTGGCAGCTGGCAGTGAGATGACGTGTGGGGCTCTCTGAGGACAGACTGCAGGAGCAGACAGCTTGGTGGCTGAAATGATGCAAGCTGACAGGGATCAGCTACAAAGCCACCCCAGGGCGTTTCTGTGCCCCCAGCACTCCCCTGCAGCCCTGGGCAATACAGCAGGGCAGGACAGGCACTGGCACAGAGAGGGCACAGAGCTAAATCAGGCTGCAAATGAGCCAAGAGAGGAAAAGGAGGTGTGAGAAGGTGTTGGAAGGCTGGATGGAGTGAGGTTGGTAGGGAGTTCTCCCTGTGCCTTGGGCTCAGCTTTGCATTTGCAGGGTAGTTAAAGGCCTGGAGGTGAGTAGGAGGAAAGCCTCACCATGGGAAGTTGTGCAGTGTGTAGGGTCTGATCTGAGCTCCTGAAATTTCTGGGGTTTAGCTGCCCTGCACAGCTGCACAAACTGGCACAGCTGTTATTATGTTTATACTCTCTACTTAGATGATATTAATCCAGGTTTTGGAATATGGGCATCCTCATCTGCCAAGATACAGGGCATTCCTGTCTTCTAGTGGTTGCTCTTGGAAGCTCAGTTGCACCACTTTTGCTTTAATCAATACACAACTTCACCTGCCAGACAGTAGTTGTTGATGAATTTGTTCCTCCACTTTTTCCACTGTTATCTTTCCTAAAGCAAAGGTTCTCTTGTCTTGCAGTACCTACACTGTAGCTGTTTTTCCTCTCTCCTGAAATGCCCTGAACTTGGAGTTAGTTCAAACCCAGCTCCGTGTTTCTGAGGGTCAGGAGAGGTCAGACTTGGTCACCTTAAGGAAGCGAAGAGTACAGGGAAAAGGAGACCTCAGGTAATGTTCCTCTTTGCTGGCTGATCCATCCATATGCCCTAAAGAGCGGCATGTGGCCAAAGGGAGTTGATGAGAGGCAGAGACAGATGGCAACATGTGATCTGGAAGGAACACAGGGTTTTACACCCAGTCAGAGATGCTAAACCAGAGCCCTGAATACTCACAATTCTTTTGGTGTAGTTGGCATCATCGGATTCATTATCCAAATATCAAGATTTAGCCTGGCCTCTACTCCAAGGATTAATTTGGATTTCCTCTTTATTGTGAATCTGGCCTCCTGCCATAAAATGCTATTCCTTCTGACCTGCAAATGAATGAGCAGGTCCAGTCACGGTGGACAAACAGCCCAGAGGAGCCAAGTGGTGAAAAGGGCAGATTTTTGCAGGTGGCAGTGGAGGGCTGCATTGAAAACTTTAAAGGATCTTTCAGCCAAAACTCAGATCTTGTCCCCTTCATTTCACAGATCCTCCTTTGGCTCCTCCTGACCCTACAGCCTGGGCTGCAGGAGCTGATGAACCAGTGGAGATGTGTTTGCTGGAGAAATTGTTACTGAGCCATGGTTTCCTGAGTGACACAATCCACCCCATTCCTGGGAGAGTGATGGGCACACTGTTTGCTGCAGCTGGGCCCTTCCTCCCCCTGGCCTGGGTCAGCACCAAGCTCAGGTGAGAGGTGCAGGAGGATTAACAAACCCTTCCTGAGCCGGGCAGGCTCGGTGCTGGCCAGGGCTGAGAGGGGAGGAAGCACAGCTGCCAGCTTTGTGCAGGTTTCCCTCGTGCTGCTCACTGTCCTCAGATTCAGAGGGCTTGGGAGCTCAAGGGAGGAAAAAAAAACCCAAAAACAAACAGAGAAGTGAGAAACAAGAGAGCAAAATATTTTTAAAGCTCTACAACATCAACTCCTGAGTGCTGAATCTGCAGGGCACAAGGCAGTGTGAGCTGTCTTTGGGAGGATGGCTCGCTTATGCTTAATAATTAAAGGAGTGATCCTTCCTTACCTGCTGCACTAAAGATGAATGAGGTTCTATCTGTGCCCTGCTAACAGTGCCAGTGACATGTTCATAATGCTGTGGCACATTTCTCTGCACGTGCAGCAGAGAGGGCTCGTGGCAACGGGCCAGAACCACTTAGATCATTTTACCAAGGGCACACCAGAGACCAGGGAACCCCATCAAGGAGTTGTGTTTCCAGTCTGTAGCACCCCATGTTGTGACATCCTGTTTTACCCCTACTTTCCCCCTTACTTATAATGACACAAAAGATCATTGTTGTCTTTAGATATGAAAATCAGTTTAACCCAAGCCATGGTCAAATTGCTGTCAGTGTATTCATATATATGTCCCAATTTATTTTTGTCACCCTGTGAGTTGGAAAACTGCAGCTCTAGGTGAGGTAAAGTCAGGATTGTGAAATTTTTTTGTGGGTATGAAACAAAATTGGATTTCCACAGGTACAGGTAGTGTTGGGCTTTATCCCCCTCCTCTTTAAAGTGCAATCCTGCTTCTCTATATTAGTTTTAAATAATTTGATTTTGCAACGTAGGAGGGCTTGAGATATTTCAGAAAAAATGCAGGAAAAGCAGACTTTCATGCTGCTGCTGTCTGTGGGATTCTGCAGCATCCTGGTGTGATGTGTGGGGGTGTGTGTTCATGTGTTTTTTTGTACTTGCCTGCATATACACACACCCCCCCTCTCTCTGTATGAATTGATTATGTTACCCAAATACCTCCCAGGGAACTCTCTCTTTCTGTGGCTCTGGTACAATTTGTTCTTGAAATTACTCTAGGAATTGTACAATCCCATGTTAAACACCCCCACCCTGACACAGATACAGATTGAAAGCTGATAGGTGTTAAGAAGTAGTGTTTAAGCAATTTTTTTTTCTGCTCTCAGAATATTTTCTCCTGATAATTCATTCCTCAGGAATGATTTAGGCCCTTTCTTGGGCCAGGAGGAGGAAGTGGATGACCCCACATGGGGTTCCTTAAAACCTGTGCATCTGTAATTTTAAACACAATAAAACCTGAGGTGTTTCAGATCCTCACTCCTCAGTTCCACTCCTCACAGACCAGTCCCAGCTCATGGTGCAGCTCCTGTGGCTGCTTATCACAGATCCACCACAGGTTAACCCAGGTTCTGCTGTGTCTCAGAGGAGTTAACCAGGGTCAGCATGGCCCAAATTGGTGGGACTGCTGGACAAAGGGGGTGCAGAAACAGAGGAGACAAAGTGGAGAAGCTCCTCAAAAGGACAGGGTTTTTTTTACCAGCATGGGCAGAGGTGTAAAGACAAGGCTGTGCAGAGGTGAGAACTTGTAAAGTCTCAGCTCCCCATGTCAGTCACCATTTCAAGTCTGTTTCCTCATCTCCTGGGGCAGGACACCTGCTGATGTTAACCTTTCAGTAATATACTGCCCACCATGGAACGTTAACTTCTCACCCATTGCATTATTTCTGTTTTATGGAATTAATGTATTTCCCAAACTGTCAGTCTCTTGTCCAGCTCAAAACACTTGCATTTAGCCATTGTTCTGATGGCATGGGAAGGGTGTTGCATTCAGCAGTGACAACCCGTGCATGCTGAACATGACCCAAATGCTTGTTAGAGGTGGCAGCATCTCCCAGGGGAGGCACTGAGTGCACCCAGGCACAAACCCTGCTTTTGTGCCTTAATGCTGCTGCCAGAACGCTGCTGATGCATCTAGCATGGAACAAATATTAGCCATTGGGCATTTCTCCCAGAATGTCTTCTCTTGTGCATAGAGAGAATCACCCCATATTTATCTGATTTGTGCATAAATGGAACGGGTGGTACGTGGGGAGAATATTTCAGGTTTTCTTCTGTCCTCCAAATTTGTGATATGCAGGTTTAGCTGATGTCTTCACCTAATGAAGATATTCCAGATTTCTCACTTATTAGATTTCTGGCATTTTGTGTCATTGTTTTGGTTCCCATAGTACTTTGTACAAATGGTACCTACTCTGTTTTCTGTCCTTCTGTCTGACTTGTTCTGTTCCCTGCTGTGTCCTCCACATGAGGATACATGATTTCCATGGCCTTGTCCTCAGAGAAGCATTGGCCAAAGCTGTTTGTGCCTCTGCACTTGCTTGCTTCCCTCTGCTTCCCAGAGTAAAAGCCTGCTCACAACCCTCCTGGTTTGAACTGCCCATGAGACTATTGGGCAATGTAGCAGAGACATCTGTCCTCTTGGCATGGGCCTCCTCCATTGCAGAAGAGTCCCCACTTCCTGACAAATCTGCTCTTTCAATCTTCTTCTCAGCCAGGTATTAAACCTTGGGTTCTTTTGCCTCTCTTTCCAGTCCTGCATGGAGTTACTGGGAGTGTTTTCAGAGAACACTCATTGTCTCCAGTTTCCTTTACCCAGAGCCTTAATTTAGCTTCCAGAATCTCTTTCCTGCCTTTCTGTGTATCATTTGTGCCAAAATGGACCAGGCTTTTCCACAGTAGCTCCTGGAAGCCAGTTCAGACTGCCACGAGATCCTCTGCCTTAGCCTTGGCAGCCAAGCGGCCGTGTCCCCCTCCCTGGAGTCCCAGCCCCACCTGCCTCTCCTCTGACGGTAGGCCTCAGCTGCAGGCCTGCCCTGTGGTTTTACAGAGGAGCCTTCTGCCTGACTGTGCAGGGGGCTGGGTTCCAGGTGTTTGCTCTTGCTTGGTTTTCCCTGTTGTGTTGGCTCTTGTGTCTCCCAGACCCGGGCCCTGCTCAGTGTTGTGCACTGAAGACTCCAAGTGCCCAGTGCCTGAGTCACTTTCTTGAGTGCTGGCCCGACTGGTCTGAAACCACAATCAACATCTGGAGTGATGCCCTGGTTGCTTTTGGCAGAAGGCTTTGGGTTGGCAGGCCATCCACTGTATATTCTGACTCCTGGAGCAGCTCCCACCAGGTTGTTCTCCAAGCAGAAAGCACCTGGATCTCATGGACAGGCTCCTCCTCTTCCCCTGCTCCTGGGAGGTGTCACAGCCTCCCCTCATCAGCCCTGTGTGCTTGATGCCTGACATCTCCTGCTGCAGGAGGTGCAGCTGGGCTGTGGCCTGAGCACGGGGATGTGCCCAGGGCAGTCTGGCACTCTGGTAGTCACTGGTTTGCTGCAGGATTTGGTTTTCCAGGTGTGTGTTGTTTTGGGATTTTTGACGATGTCCCTTTGGGATGTATGGACTGCTGATTGTCCTAATGAGCTGACCTGTAGTCAGACAAACTTAAAGCGGGAGAGCCACTTAATCTAAACTCCAAGGTGGAATTGATGGTCTTCTCTAGTTTGCAGTCACTTCAAGGTGTGCAGGATCCTCTATTTTCTGTGACAAATCTATGTCAGTGTGCAACTGCTGTTTTTTACATTTATCTTCCCTTTTTATTCTGTTCCCTTCCTCCAAGCTGCAGACTATGCAGAGTCCCTTGCAGAGTCCTACCAGCCTTGAAGGCTCATTTGAATTCAGCACACCCCATTGTCCTGCTGAGTGTTCTATCAATGTGCCAACTCTGCTGTATTAACCCAAGAGCAGGGGAAACTGCAAGTCAGTCAATCCTTGGGCTACAACAGGTTTATTTTATTTAATGAATTTTGAGTCATTTTATGGTAGAACTGGGCTGCAATTCCAGCTGAGCCCTTGTAGCCTGCACATTCCTCTCTGCTGCACACCTCTGGGGTGTGCAGACAAAAATGTAAATTAATTAAGACAAAGAGGAGAGATGTTCCTGACATGGCTATTCTTCTCTCTTGTTAGGGCACTGATGCTCAGACAATACTGGGAGAAGCTGCAATATTATCACTTTACTCATCAGAATAACCTTAGTCTTTTTCTTGGAGAGATCAGTGGCAAGCAGCTGTTGATCACCCTACCATTTTCTAGAATTTCTGTCTCTCAACAAAATCATGATTTCCTGCAGTACTTTGGTATACAATATTATAAATTATTTCATGAGATATTTTTTCCTTCTAGATTTACCTAAAATATCAAAGGTATTTTGCTGGAAAAATAAGTCAAGAAACCATAAGTCAAAATCAGAGAGGTGCACAGCTGGCATATGTCTGTGATGACTATGGCCCAAGCTAATTTCTTTTTTAACTTTGCCATGTTTCTCTGTCTCATGTAATCATAAATAAGTTAAGTGCTTTGCAATCTGTGGAATGTGTTTTTTCACATGACCACCATCTGGGCTGCTATTTCTCTGCCCTGTTGTACCTCTCTGTTTGGGTTACTGATAGTTGTCTGTCTGGTACTGTTTGATTTTAGCTTTCTCCCTTGGTTCCTCAACAAGTTACAAGTAGACACTTTCCCTAATTTTATCCTCGAGGTTTACACTTCACTTAGCCCTAACAAATGTATCTGAATTCTGCAGTTTATTCCTGTCAATACACTGTGTTTTTCTGTTAACAAGTGTTTGTCTACAGGAGGAGATATCAGTCAGGAATAACTCTGGATTATCACTCCATGGAAGCTCCTTTGCCCTTTGGAAATGGATGCAGAGTATTTGTACTGTTATTCCAGAATCTGTGTCTTGTCAGAGAGCCTTCAGAAATCCTTAATTTTTCTCTCTCCTGTTTGAACTCGGTGCCCTCTGTTGAACAAGCCTTAATTTCAGCCTTCATCAAACCTGCTTTCTCTTTCAGCTGAGATTTTTTCCAAGTGCAGTGGTACCTGAGGTATGGTGGAGATCCATCTGTCAGACTGGCTGTGTGCTAAGGGCATCCTGAAGTTGATGGAAACCACTCCAAGGACAATTGAGCCAGTCCCTGAGAACACCGAACCAAGCAATTACCAGATGTATTCCAGGCTGACACTTCCTTAACCCTTCTTTTATTCTATTCCTCATTCCTGTATAATAGCAGAATATATTTTTTTTTCTCTGAGCAGCATGTTCCTTTTGTGACTTTTATGATTCTAAGAAGAGAACAGGTAATTTTGAACACTGAGTCACTCTCTAGTGCTTAACTACAACGTTTCTTGCCCCCAGCTGAGGACAGGGAGTTCTGAAGCTTCCTGAGGCCTTGGTTCTTGGTTTGGTGTGTGTGAGTGTGATGTGCTGCTCCACTTGGCTTGCTCTGCTTGTGGTAATTTGATAAGTGATAATCATGGCCTGCAAGGAATGCCAGCCCTGTCGTTCATGCCGCTCCAGCTCATGTCTTCATTTCGTCTGGAAAAGCCACTGTGTCAGCTACTAGTGGACTTTCTGGCCTTTCCAGCTTAAAATAGGCACTTGTCCCTTCAACTCTCCAGTGTAGGTGAAAGGGGTTGGACAAGGTTTTAAAATGAAATGTTTTTGTTTAGTTTATTTATTAAATCTCAGGCAATGATTTTTTCATTCTGTGATCTGGGGAAAGAGATGTGTATCACAGGCTGTTGGTCTGTGGAGGGTGGAAGCCTGCCCATGGATTTAAGAAGACTGTCAGAATCCAAAGTGGTCTGAGATGTCCTTATAGATGAGGGAAAAGACAGAAAAGGTAGCAGCTAAAAGCATAGAGGAATCAGAAATGCCAAAGAAGCATCTGTAAGCCCTGACTTCTTTCCAGCAGGGTGAATCTGCTTATCTCAGTTGCCCATCCAAGTGAAAATACTTGCATCAATTTTTGTTACAAGAAAAGCTGAACCAGTAAGATTCCATGAGCACAGTAACAGCCAGTTTGGCAATGTCCTGACCACTGCTCTCCAGTAGGGGCATATATGCTGTATAATGCTGTGTTATACTCATGACCCTACTGGGAGAGCCTGGAGGGTGTGCTTGCAGTGTAGTTTTGCCCTTGCTCCATGGAAGTCCAGTGTTTGTGGTTACTGGGAACAGTAATTGATAAGAAGGAAGATTCAAAGCTATTTCTTCCTCCTGTGATCAGAAATGCAGCTCCCAGCCCAAAGGGAGCTGTGTAGAAATTCTGCTGCAGAAATGATTGTCAGAAGGTGGGTGACAATGTTCATTCCCAGAATTTGTCGCTGTGCAGTGATTCAGTGACCTTCACTTGCCTTGATTTGGGTGTGCTCAGTGCTCATCCAGACACAGAAACCCAGGCTCAGGAGGTGCCACGTGTCTGTCCCCTCCTGGCAGTCTGCTGGAGCTCCTGGGCTTCCAGACTGGAGTTAGAAAGATGCAGGAGTAAGGAGCCTTTGGAGGATGATGCTGCTTTAGTTTCCTGTCCAACAGCAGGTCTGTTTAGCTGCTTACAGACACCTGGGCTCTGTAGGAAATAGATTCAAACCTGTTCACTCAGCTCCCTGTTTTACCTTTCTGCACTAACATTCTTCAGGCTTTTAAAAATTCATTAAAACTTTTGTGTGCCAATTAGGAGGAGGAGCAGATTGCTCTCACAAGTGAGGAAAGAGAAGACATAGCAAGGGGTGTTCGAGACTGGGCTGGACAGGGCTTTGGCACCCTGGTCTAAGGGAAGGTGACCCTGCCCATGGCAGGGATGGGATGAGATGAGCTTTAAGGTCCCTTCTAGCCCAAATCAGTCTGTGATTCTGTGATTAGGCTCAACAGCTTCAGGTTTTTGTGTACTTCTCTATCACCCAGCCGTGGTACCAAGTGCAGCACGGCTGGAACAGGCTGCGGGAGGTATTTCATCACCTGATTTAAATAAACAGAGCTCCAGCAGCGTCAGTGGGAGGATGCCAGGTTAGCCCAGCTGGGAAGCTGCTCACAGCCCTTGGGCTCAGCCTAATCTGCGCGGCTGTGGGTAACACTAGAGGTCACTCTGTGACCAGGGATGGAGTTTACAGGCGTTCGGGGGTCTTGGGAAGGTCAGAGCCTGCTAATCCCTATAAATTGCTGAACTACAAGCAAAATTTGTAGCTCATTATGAAGCACTTTGATGCGGCATCGCTTCTATCCTAACTTCAGATGCCAATTTCCTACGGGGGACATCCCCCTCCCTTCAGTGGCGAGTTCATGCGGGCACCCAGGACAGGGCTGGGGTTTTCGCACAGTTTGGGGACATTTCTGCCGTGCTGGGCTGGGCAGGGTCCCCCCGGCACCTTTCCAAGGGGCTGTACCTGCCTTGCTCCTCTGCCGGCTGTCAGCTGTCTGATCAGCAGCGTCGGGAATTCATTTGGCTGATGCTGCCTGGCAAACCCGGGGGTAAAGATGGATTTACCAGAGTCACTAGACAGCTGTGTGCTAAACTCACTGGCTGTGGGAACCTATAACGAAAGGATTTAATTTTATTCCCTAATAATCCCTTTTCTCTCAAACAGGTCAGACTGGAGAGGCTGCTGCTACTGCTGCAGCTTTCAGCCTCCCTGGTGTTCTTATTGGTTTCAGGGCTGGTCGGTCAGGCAAAACATTTCATCTTCTGGAAAAGTTTTCCTTTTAGTATTTTATTGAGCTCTTTTACTTGGGACACTCAAATAAAAATCTTCAGTTCCCTGAAATACCTCTGTAGAAGTTATTCTGAGTGAAAGATTTCAGTGATTTCTTCTCCTGCACCTGAAGAGACTGATAATTCAGGGTCAGCTGAACATATTTGCAAGTTGGTTGCATAGTAAGCAATTAATTCTGGTTGAAAAGTAAGGAATTGAAAAAATAATTAAAAAGTAATGTTAACATTTTCCATTGCAAAATATGCTTCATTTTGACCAATAAATAAAGCAAGTTTTCACCCTTCCCCCAGTCTCCAAAGGGATCAAAGGTGAAACACCTGATATGAGACTGGACAAAATATTTCACTTGACCTAAAGCATTTTTGGGCAATTTATTTTTTCACTTTGGCTGTAAGAGGCAAAGCTGGTTATTTGCAGAGCTTTATTTGTAAGCCTTCTCTTAGCTCCTGTGGAGGCCAGGTGTCTGCTGGTAGGGGAGGAAATATGCCCCACATCCCTTTTTGTCCATGGAACACACCATTAATGACCCAATTTTACTGGGGGTTTCCAATGCTCTTACTGGGGTTTCATGGCATGGAGAGGCTTTGCACTGCCCCCATTAGGGCAGGTACATGGATCCCATGGTAGTGCAAACATCTCACAAATCTAGTCAGAAATAATTGGGATAACAGGGACTTCTTAGTCTTCGTTCACTTGAGGGTCACAGGACGCCAGATTTGACTTTGCTATTGAAGTCAGCCAATGTACTGGAAATGCCTTCATTTCCCCCCTCTGGAGGCACGGGTTCAAATCTGCCATAAATTGCAAGTGACACAGGTTCAGTGGTCTTAATTAAATCCCACGAGGTTATTTTTGTGTGTCAACACTCCCCTTCTCCTCCCTTCTGCAGCCTTTGGAGCAGCTGAAGGGCAGGGAGGACTCCAGCACTGCAGGTGGAAGTTCTGGGTGTGGTGTTCAAGTGCTGGGGTTGGCTCTGGGCTGGGGTACAGCCAGACCCTGACTGGGCCTGGTATCAGTCTCCATTGAACTTGTGATATAGTGGATATTCTTTGTGGATTTAAAGCCTTCAAATCTATGCAGGATCGTTATTCCTTGTAGGGAGATAACTGGCTATAGAGGATTTCTGTTATCCACAGCATCTCTCCAGCCTGGAATTCATTGATTTCCGATCTACTTTGTAAAGGTGCAAAATAGGGGTGATCAATGCTACAGTGCTGATGTGAATAAAGTGTGTCCCCTAATCTGCATTATCAACGGCCCACTTCTGATATCCTGAGCTGACCTGGTCATGACTGTCTCTTACACAGATAAATATGCTGGCTGTTGCTAACTTGCCTTGAAAGCCTTTGGAATTGGAAGGAATCAGATCCAGTCCAGCTTTTCCAGGGAGTGGCTAGGCTGATTCAAACCTCTTTTAGGCTAATGCTTTTGTAAAGGCACTATATGTTGCTAACATTTCTCTTAGCTTGGATTTAAATTAAAAGCTTTAATTGGTCTCCTGATTCTCCTAGAAGCATGTTTAAAAAAAGAAAAAATAAAAAGGAAGCTAGGAAGAAGCTCCAAGCCCCAAAACATGCCATTTAGAGAAGAACTGTTTAGAAAGCAGGTTTTTATTTAATAAAGAGTGATCAATTGAATTGATTAACCATGAACACATTACAGCAGAGTTTGTTGTTGCTGCTGCTGATAATTGCAGTTCACGTGCATGAGAATATTAAATGGCTGTTTGCAGGATCATTTTCATGCTCTTCTCATTTAACAGAATGGAGAAAACAACAACTGTTGACAGTGATTTTGGTTAGGACTGGAGTGCTGCAGACTGTGCCCTCAGGATGCCTGTGCAATAACTCCATCAATTGTGGCCATTTACTCTGCACTTCCAGACATTTCTGCAAACCTTGCAGCTGTTTTTTTACTAATTCGCTTGGTAATTAGATCTTATCATGCTGGCTCCATGGCTTTACATAAACTGTAAGCATTTGGAGCTGCCATGTGAGACATTTTAGAGTTGTCTGTGTTGTTTTGTGCTGCTCTGCAAAGACCAAGGTGCTCTCAAACGCAGTAGACAGGGAAGCAGTTTTAACAAATGAGTTCCTGCTGTTCTGAGAAGGTTTCCATAGAGAATAAGAGTTCCTTCATTTAAATTAACAACTGGAATCCAAGTGGCAGTGATGGATTCATCCTGCTGGATTCTGAGCACAAACTGGGATCTCTTTCTCTCTCCCTCTGGTACAAATCTTTGTTTTCAGGAGGAGTTGGAGGCTTCAGTAAAAGTGTTTTACTGTTTTAGATATCCCATTGATGTCAAGGAGAGGAAAACCATGGTCCTGTGAGCTCAGGGTCAGGAGCTGGTATCAGTCATGCCCAAATAATGTGAATGGGAAAGACATGAGCTCGTTTGTGGCAGCAGCTCACCTTGGAATGGCTTCACGCAGTGCTACAGTTTGGGAAATGTGGATGGAGGTGCCACTGCTGGTGGAATGGCCTGACTGACACAGACCTCTGATCTCAGAGGAGAAGGTGCTCTGCCAGTGGCTACTCAGCTGGTCAAACATCAGAGCATCTGATGATCTTCCCATACCAAAAGGAGAAGATGAGTCATTCCTGTGCAAACTAATGATTTGTAGTGAAACAGTTTAGTTCCATGGTTACAGGCTTTGGGGACCTCTAAGATGATTTCCAGTTTGATCTCTGCACTGTGGTGAGGTTGTAGAACACATTTCTTTACGATATGTGTACACTGGTGGGTCCAGCCACACCAAGCTTTGGGGCAATGGAGACGGGGAGGAAATATTTCAGAAAGGAGGTGCAAGCCATCTAAGAGCCTGATTCAGAGCTCACTGTGTGAAGAAGGGCTGCTTGCCAGCCCTGGGCTAACATGGCTAAGCAGTGATAAATCTCTGGTGGTGGCTGGGGTCCTATGGGCTCACTGCCATCATCACCTCCTGGCTCTGCTCCATCTCTACCCAGCTCCTGGTCCAGTGTAGGACCACAGAGTGCAGGTCCAAAGGACAGGTGCAAGTCCAAAGAGTGTCACACGTGCCCCTGGGGGCAGACTGTGAACTCAAAAGCTTTCAATTTTCAGACCACATCTTATGTTCTGATGGTTCTGTGCCGTGCCAGGGAGGAGCAGAAGATGGTTTAGGTTCAGGGGTACTGTTTGCTGTCTGTGGGTCACTTCAGTCACAATCTGGTTTTCTGGTTTGCACTCTGTGTGCTTTGCACTTCCACTGGGAGGGCAAGGTTGTGCTGCAGAGAAGTGTCCTTGCTCTTAGGATTTGTGAGAGGTGCCTGTAATATCACTGCAGGTCCCATAAATGGCAACTTTGCAAGGTTTACATCCCTAGAATTACACATAGTTGGGGATGAAACTTGGTTAACAGGACCCCAAAGAGGGTTTGAATGTAACAGATGTCAGTGTAACATGCAACTCTTCAGCTCTTTTTTGTGTTTAAACAAATCATTAAAAATTTTGCAATGAGAAAATCTCATGAAGTATGCAAAAATATTATGGGGAGAAGCAGCTTTTCCAGATGGGCTTTGGTGCTTGTGTCTGTCAGGTGATAGTGGCAGATGTCATCATAAAGGTACTTTTAGCACTTGTAAAAGTAGTGTTAGTAATGCAATAGCTGTGAAGGTCCAAAGATGTATATGAAGCAATGTCTGTAGGGAAAAGGGACACATTTTACTGGGTAACTGATATAGCTGGGGAAAAACCATGAACTTTTGGGGACAGGAGCCCAACTTTCTGCAAATTTTCTGGAGTTCTGAAAAGAGACAGCTCAAGGGCTATACAGGTTGAGGCTTTTTTTTTTTTTTAAGCAGAACACCTGCACCCTGTCCTTAAATTGATGCTTAAAATTTAGTGCTCTGATCTCATAAGACTGACTATGATTTCAGCAGCGCAGTGGAAGGATGCCTTTGGAACAACCAGGGCTGGTCCCCTCAGAGGAACTTTTCCCCTCATTCCCTTCTTGCCATGAAGGATAC
Organism: Chaetops frenatus; assembly: GCA_013400775.1. Taxonomy (NCBI): domain Eukaryota; kingdom Metazoa; phylum Chordata; class Aves; order Passeriformes; family Picathartidae; genus Chaetops; species Chaetops frenatus. Next base: position 560,441 of record VZTR01022658.1, on the reverse strand, counting down.
CTGTAAAAATGGCAGAGGTGTTCCATTAGAACCATTAGAAAAGTCTGCAGATGTGATCTTTTCTCCTTCAGAACTTCATAAAGGTTGCTGTAACATGCTTTATGTAGTATCGTCATCTCTGTGAAATCATGGCTATAACTTAGTTTGTACTTGTGCCAGAAATGATATTATGGGCCCTTGGGTGAATTCACTGAATTTACATTGTAAAGTGTAATAATTTCAGAAACAGACAAATCTGGACCAAGTGAATGTGCTCTGCTTGCAGCTGTGTTACAGACCTTGGCTCCTGCCAGCAGCCTATGCAGTAATGCCCAATATATGTACATTTTTATCATCTTTACCCCAGTGTAGTAGAAATCTAAAATTTAGTTTGAAATCTTTAAATTAGTGCTACATAGCTCACAAATAAATCCTCCAAGTCACTGCTGGCTGATGTGCCCATAAATTTCAGGGATGGTGGTGAAGCAGGCACTGCAGGTAGATGGATCTCAAGACACTTGAATGGTGACAGCAGCATATGCCACTGGGATTTTAATAATGGCAGCAATAATAACAACAATAACACCTTTTAAAACCCAGATATATAATTTTTAGAAGTGGATTCAAACATGTGGGGTGTATATCTGTTCTGCAGAGCACAGAGATAGTTATTGTAGCTCTGGACAAATGATGATGTGGTCAGACCTGCATGACAAATTAATTACCCCAGTAAGTGAATGCTTTAATTTGAAGATAACTCTGTCCTGTGTAGATATCTTGGGTCATTTGAAGGGAGCTGGGAACTGAGTCTGTGGCAGGACACATGCCTGTGGATGTGGTTGTGGGGTCCAAGCCTGGCTCTTTAATCAGGCTCACATCTCCCCTTTGCAGCAGCGCCAGTGGCCGAGGGGAGGATGCTCATCCCTCCATCATATGGGAACATGTGGAGAAAGAATTTACTCCTCAGGTTCTGAAAGCTCTGTGTGAACTTCAATATAATGGTGCCAATTTTAATCAAAGAAATGTACTGTGGATGTCACCTGCATTTTTATCCAGTTCTCTTTGACAGAAATGGAATTCAGAGTCCTGCTAGCGATAGAAAGGGCAGAAAATCCCACTCCTAGGCTCATTTTGCTTGCTGTTATTCTCCTACCATAATTACCTCTAAACATAATTATGGGCAAGACAAATGACATTTTTAGCTTTGGTCTTTAAAGACAAGAGTTAATTTCAGGCTTTGACCAGAAGTATGTTAATTAGTCTCTACTCACTCTCTTTGTATGGAATTACATCACCCAGGACTTAGCATAGGTTGCCTTTCCTGTATCTTTGAGTAATGAAAGGACACGGCATGGCAACCAAATCAAGGGCTGCTGCATTAACAAGGCCACTTTTCTGCCCATTTATCATCTATTAAAGGTGCACTAGTTTGTAAAGTAACACCACCTTCAGCAGGGCCGCCAAGAACAGCTCCTCATTTATTTTCTGCATGGTTTAAGTTGGAGTTAGACCCACCTTGTAGCTCAGAGGTGACAGCCAGTAAGAAAAAGTACACTAATTGAGACATCTCAAGGGAGAAATAGAAGAAAACTGAAAAGGTAATTAGAATGAGAGGGTTTCAAGCTGGGTAAGTAAAATCGAATGGAGGTGCATATTAGGGGCTGTTACAGATGGGAAAGAAAGTACTTGGAGAATAAAAAAAGAAAAATGAATATTAGAGAACAGAGCACCCTTTTCACACATGAAGAATAGAGGATAGAGATAAAAAATAATGTAACAGTGGAGATACAGGCTGGGGAAAAAAACCCTCCAGAAGTATGAAGGACATATTTAAATGTAAGAAAGATGTAAGAGAGAAAGAATGGGGAAAAATAATAGAGCAGATCAATTACTAGAGCTGTAGCCAAGGAAAGAGAAACTGTCAGATGAATATTTCTGGAGCTGTAGAAAAGTCTCCTTCCTTTGTGGGAGAGGTAGCTTGTGTTTGGTCTGTGTGGGAGGGGTTTCTCTTGGGGGCTAACTCAGTATTTGAATTTGCTGCAGTGTCAGTAGTTCAAATGCAGTGTTGAGGTGAATGCCTGCCTTGGCAGAATTGGGTTAATAAGAAGTTATTTGGCAGAGTTTGTAGCTGATACCAGACCTTCTTCTAGTGGTTGAAGTTTTAGCCCCCCAGGTATTATCTCTGTGTGATTTCAGTGTCCATAGTTAGGACATGTTAAGGTCCAATCTGTATTTTTCCCATTTTAAACCTTCCCATACCTGCCTGAAAAGGATCACCCAGGTTACCCCAAGGACACTTCCACTCCCACACAGGGAAGCTAAAGTTGCTCTGCATTCCCTCAGGCAGACACACCCAAACCAAAGCAGTCACATTTTTGGTTGAGTGGCAGATGACCATTACTTCCCATTAAGGTCAGAGATGGTTAAGCAGGATTTCTCCTTTTGCCTTTTCTGCAGGCAGGAGGCTGGAAGTGAAGGCCATCTTCACTGGGGGGCAGGGAAGTTGGAGCATGGAGTTCCTCTGGCTGCAAGGCAGGAATCGCAGATTCACAGAATGGTTTGGGTTGAAAGAGAGCTTTAAGATCATCCTGTTCCACTCCCTGCCATGGGCAGGGACAGCTTCCACTCTCCCAGGGTGCTCCAAGCCCCATCCATCCTGGCCTTGGGCACTTCCAGGGATCCAGGGGCAGCCACAGATGCTCTGTCCACCCTCACCACCCTCACAGGGCAACATGTTTTCTTAACAGCTAATTTATATCCACGGTCTTCCAGTCTGAAGGAATAGAAATCTTTCCACTTTCAGGGAGCTGGGACCCCAGAGCCAGGACCAGGTAGTTTATTAACCCTAAAAGCCTCATGGTCTCAGTTTGCAGAGGGCTGGAAGGACCAAAGTGCAGCTCTGTATCCTGGGGAAGGGCTGCACAGAGGGACCTGGGCTGGCTCTAACCAGGAAAATCCTCTTTGCACCCTCAAGTTAGGGAGTCAGGGGGAGTCAGCAGGAGCTGTGCTTCTGGTTCTCTTGGTGGGACTGGACCAGCAGTGCTTGTCCTCATTAGAACTTCTTTGTACAGTGTCATGTACAGTAACCTTGGGGTGTCCTGTGCAGGGCCAGGAGTTGGACTCAGTGATTCTCATGGGTCCCTTCCAACTCAGGATATTCTATGATTAATTTAATGCTGTTTATAGTTACTAAGTTGTACCCTTGAAATTAATACCCCCTCACTGTGGAAATGGAGTTTTCTGAGCCAAGTAGAGTATTTGTGGTTTTAATTGAAAGTCTCACTAGAGTGTTTTTCCCATGCATTGTCTGTTAGATTTTTCTTTTATAAGCTTCACTGATAAAATTGTCAGAAAAAGGTTTCTTGTCTCATAAAAGTTGTACTGGATTCTGCTTAAAATTTGGAAAACTTTGAAGCTGTTAATAATGCTCTGGCTCTTTTTAGCCACTGAAAATTTTGAACACTTGAGCAAAACCTATTTTCATATTTCCATTTTCTTTTGGTTTGTATTTAAGAAAATCAGCCTAGAAACTTCAGATATTCTACTTACATTTCAGAGCATGATTCTTTTCTTCCTGAGAAATAACTAAGAGCTTTTGAAAATTTGCTAAACTGAAAAAAGAAAAGACACCCTGAAATTAAAAAAAGTAAAGCCTTCAGACATTTCAAAGAGCAAAGGTATCAGAAATTTAAAACAAAACCAAAAACCAGTCTGTGAAGTTAGACGTACTCTGGCTATTTCCTATTATTATAAAAGCCATTTGTGTGGCAGGAATGTTCATGAGCAGTCAGGGTTGCAGTGTTTGGTGCTGCCTGAAAAAAGGAAAAAAAGTAGATCTTTGCTCCTAACTGATTACCTGAGTTATGGAAATGCTGTGGGCATGTAATTCTGGATTANGGGATGAAAAAAAATTTTTTTTTTTTTTTTTTTTTTTTTTTTTTTTTTTTTTTGCAAGATGTAGCCATCCTTCTGCAGGAGGAAATGGTGGCAAGTTCAGTGGGAAACGAGAGCTCAGTCCCAGAGTTTCAAAGATCACAAACTCCCTCTAAGGACTTGAAAAACAAAGAAAACCCTGTGACAGAGAATATTCTTCTTCATTCATCATTTGAAACCCTGCCTCTAAAAGTGTTAAGAACAAGTTATTTTCAATATGAGTTAGCCCCAGGGGATTTGATAAAAGGCACTTTTCTTTTCCAGCTGGCTAATCAAAAGTTGGTCTGCAGAAGACTTTAGTGACTTGGAAGGCAGTTCTGAGACTCCCCCAGACTCAGCAAACTTTCCTGATCCAAAGAACCAAAAAACAAAGATGTGTCACAAGCCTGACTGAATATGGGAGCTGGGAAGACAGAGATCATTCATCAGAAAGTCTGGAAATCTCCTGGGGAAAGGTGAAAACAAATTAATATCTCATCTACAAGCTCCTATAGGTTCTCCAGTACTGAACTCTTTTCCAAGTAAGGAAAACAACTTTTGTGTTTGAGAGACATTTGTCTCGCTTCCTCTCCAGATAATATTACACTGAGTTTTCTCAAAAAGACAGCCCGTGATGACTTAGAGTCTGTCTTTCTTAGGCAGAGCCTGTTTTGCAGTGCTAAATGAGCATTTAACAGAGTCTTCTTCTGTGGTTGGTGCTGAAGATTTAGGATTTGCAAAGTTGGCTTTCCTTTCTTGGAACTAAATGCAGACCTCTTTCCTCACATCCCTTAAAAATTTCCTATTCCTTGTGGACATGTCCTGACACAAGCTGGGGATCCAATCACAAGCAAGAAGATGGATTGCTCTGAGGAAAACCAGCAGGCACCAGGGACTGGCTTCCCAATCAGGAGTCCTAAATGTAGAAATTGTTTTCTTTCATGTCAACAATTTAGTTATTTGCTTCCTCCTGCTGCACTAGGGTGGTCCCTTAGGCTTGTGTGCAGTCAGTGGGACTGGAATGAATGGGATTCATTTGAACATATTTTGATTTCCTTCAGTATTTGTTCATGCACTTAAACCACTAATGTAGATGCCTGTGGGTGTGTATATATATGTGTGTGTGTGTGTTCAAATTAGCTGTTTTATTGATAAAGATCAATTGATGTGATTCCATCTTCAATAATCATTGCTTGGTTACACTCACAGAAAATCTGAATTGGAGCAACATGTGTCAGAATAGACCCAGAGTATTTCAAGGTAACTTATGGTCCAATTTAGATTTAATAATCAGGGAGTTGCTAAATGAACTGCCCTGTTTTCAGAGCAGACAACTGCCTGGTAGGGACTGTGACCCTGTCACCAGCCTGTCCCTGGTAACCTTTGCTTTTTGTGGAATTTGTGAGCCACATTCCTCAAGGCACCTCTTTTTCCATCTGTCTTTTGTTATCTGTGTTTCTGCTAGGGAATTTCATCAATTATTTCCTAATACTTGATATCTGCTTTTGGTTTGGGTTTTATTTCTGATGCACAATCATGCGTATTATGTATGTAAATTATGTCTCTATGTGTGTGTATTTATTTTCTCCTTGCTCTGGTGTTACTGTCTCTGTTCATGTCCAGACCTAGGCAGACAAATGAGATGAGCAAATGGAAACCAGTGTCATTAAATGCCTGCAAAAGCTTCACCCAAATGTTGTTAACAGGTGGAGAGAACAGATAACATGTGCCCTCTCTGACTCCACTGCCGGAGGGGGACACATGCAATAGGGTTTGATGCCCTTCAGCAGATAATCTTGTGATTTCTCATCTCATCAAAAAATCTGTCTGGCTTTGAATTTCTGCTTGCCCTTTTGAAAAATTTAGCTTAAACATCATCATTAATTGAGCTTTACAGTCCAATAATAATTACTAATATTTGGCACCACTGCCTGTCAGCCTGTTTATTCCCAGAAACCTGTCTGTCTTAGAGGTTCTGTCTCTCTTTTCTTTTTCTTTTTTTTTTTTTTTTTACTTTTTTAGTTAAACAGTGGGAAAAGCCCCTGAATAATTCATCAAGAACCTTTTACATCATGAAGAATATAATCAGCTGGTAGTGCTGAGATATCTTATTTCTACAGGATGCTAACTCAAGTATTACAAGTGACTGCAGGATTGATGCAAGAATGCAGTAGGTGTGGATACACAGAGTCCTCTTTGTTCAAGGCAGTCTCAACCCTTGTGCAGGGCTCAGAGAAGGGTGGGTATTCCTCCCCACGCCTACCTAGTGCCAATTAATAATTTAAATCCATTAATCGGTTAAGATGAACACTCAGTGTTGCTTGACTCACCACCACCAAGTGCAGGGGGGTTTTCCAGGTTAAATAAAAGATCTTAAAATTTTGTCTCCTTGAGAAGGAGCTGGGAGTGCCATGATTTCCTTCATGAGAGGTTCCAGTTTTTATTTGGGAGGTGGGGGTAGGTGTTACTGTGCCAAAAGTGCTTAAGTAAACAGTAATATCCATACATCATAAGTAGATGTCTGAGAATATTAGCTGTTTATTTCCCTGACATCCTCTGAGGAGTCTATGGGGGGCTCTTGCAGGAGTCAGGACCTCGATGTAATATACAAGCTTTGATTCTGATATTTCCCTTGATAACTGTGCTCTACCATATTGGGGTCGGAAGTCAGCAAAGGTTCATTTGCTGTTGTAATGCTCACTGTCACCAGTAATAAGTACAAAGGACTTGCTTTAAAAGCTGGCTTATAAAACTTTAAGGAAACTTGGATTGCTTAAGTGAACTTCCAAGGCTCTTCAGGGGCCAAGTGCACTTTGGTTGTCTACTTATATTAATTTCACAGAGTTTAAAGGGTCAAGCAATGCAGTTGGTGATGCTTATTAATTTATGAAACACAGAACCTTGCACTATCTTGCTTTGACCACTTTCGCTCTCCTTTTAGAAAATTTAATATACATTAAAGCTTGCTAGACAGGGGCGCCCTAAAGGATTAAGCCCAAAGTTCACAGCTGGACTAAAAGGTTCAAAGACGTTGTATCTGCAACTCTGGTTTGATTCCAAGTGACATTCAAACAACAGAACCAAATTGGAGATGTTTGAATGTGTAAGGAAACAGCAATTAGAGGAATGCCACAGAACAGCAAAGGATTAGGATTTATTTTCCTTAAAATGGTAAAAAATGATTACAGCCTTGCTCTTTCTTTCATGGGGGATGTGTTTGATCACATCAGCTTTTGGGGTCAGTGGTTGTCAAGAGCATATTTTGGTGTTACAATAGAGCTTGGCAAGCTCTGGAGGTTCACACAGACCTAGTAACTTTACAGAATATATTTGATTGCTGTGGTGATGTGAACCGAGTTCTGGGTAGAAAAATACTATATATATATATATATATATCTAACAGGGTTAGGATTTAGGAACTGGATGTAACCCTATTCAGGGGTATTTCTGCATTATGTTTACTTGCCTTTGAATTGCTTTGGTGTCTTGTCCAGGGCAGATAATTCCAGGAGCCATTCACACCCAGGCTGCACATTCCATACTGTGTTCAGGTGACAAAGGGAACGTGATTGCAAAGCTCCTAGGAAAATTGGAAACCAAATTGGCCCTGATTGTTGGTCTGTGTGGTCTCCTTTTGGAATCAACAAGAGGGAGAGGAGAATGAAAGACAGGAAAATGAAGAGTGTCCCACTGTTTATAAAGGGGAAAGCAGATTTCATGTTATGCCAGATCTGATTCCTGAGGCCTTAAGGAACCTTTAGGAACAAGTTGTTCCCAAATTTGTAAATTTGTAGTTGTAAAGAGAGACTCTAAACTCTGTAAGGGAGTCCCAGTGGTGAAGAGTGTTTACATTGCAGCTGGGCCCAAAGAGCCTCAGATAAGATTGTGGGGCCCTGTGGTGCATCACATGCTGGGAGATTCTGTGGCTGGAGATGATTCATAGCTTTTATGGGCAAAAAAGGACAAAAATGTGGGGGGAAAAAACAGCCAGAAAGAATTTTGTGTGATCTGTGGCACTTCATTTCCAGCCAGAGAACAGAACTCACATGTCCAGGTCATCAGCTGCCTTACTCTTGTATTTTAAACCCTTTAAACAGATAGAACAATGCAGAAAATCCTAGAGGACACATGAGAAAGGGGGTTGTACCTAATCTCTTTATCATTTATTTGCATTTACTTGCTAACAAAATATATTTTTCTTTAGAATGGTCTCTGAGATTTTATACTGTGGGGTATTTGGTTTAAAATATACTGTAACCTTCCTTTTTTTAAATTGATCAGATCAGCCTTGAACACTCAAAGAAAAATCTGCCTGCTCTGAATATTGCCTGAGGATTTAGAAAGGTCTTTTTTGGAAACAGAAGAACAAGATGAAACAATTATCTGTAAAGCATGGTAAGAGAGAAAATGAATAAAGGAACGAGTTATGTTTGACTTGTCTTCTTCCAAGAGATGGGTTTTTTCTGGTTTTTTTAGAGTAGACTTTAGATGTGGGAGATTTGCAGGGTCTTGCTAGAACAAGTTTCAAAACACAAGCAGTTTTCCTCCTTCTCTGGTAACTTGTAGACCAAAGAAAGTCTTTGTTTTGGCAACTTGGTTTGCAGTCAGACTGTATTATTTGCTGCTTCAGTTGTAGGAGAAACTTCCCTAATGACAGGTGTCAATCAAATCAATGTTATCTTCCACCTGAGCAGAAGCAACACTGAAATTTCGACTGTGTTATTAATAAACAAGAAGCCACTGGATGTGATCAGTGACTCTGAAGGGGTGATTGTCAGTCACACCTCGATGGCATCTGCTTGCAGATATAATGAAGAAAGATTATCACTGCTGTAAGTGACTGCAGTGACTCTGGTCAGCAAATAGTAAAGACATTGTCGCAGTGCTCAGCCCTGCCTCCCAGGTGCTGACACTGTTAAGTGATAGCTCAGTGGGATTTGGGTCCTCATTTATGTAACTGAGGTTGAAAACAAAAAAAAAAAAAAAAAAAAGAGCCTTCTTAATAATTAATTTCATGCCATTCTCTGCACTTCTGAACTGAAAACTCAGTCATGACCGAAGTCAGCTTATTTGTGCACTGATGAGTTAGAGAAGCAGCAGTGAAAGACATTTAAAGCAAAGGCCTTGGTTTAGTATTGACAATGCGAAATGCTGGCATTATATGAGTTGCTCCAGAGCTGATTTTGGATCCTGATGGGGTGAAGGAGGAACAAGCCATTTCCTGTGTCCTTTGGAAATGTAGAAATAAAATATTCTTTTACTATTCCAACTCTTCCTGGGGTGCTAGCTGCTGTTGGAAATTGTACAGAATCCAGAATCCTTCTGTGCCCGTCTTTACCTTAATTTGTAGCTTCAATTAAAGGTGTGTAAAAGGAGCCCCATCTACATAGAAATGGACAAATGTGAATAATAAAATGGACCAGCCCAGTCCTGATAGAGTTGAGCCGAAGTGAGGAGGCTTCAAGACCTGCTCCTTTTTTATAGATCCAACCAAGCATCCCAAAGGCTGCCTTGTTAAGCTGGCAATGACCCCTGGTTCTCCTGACAAGGGTACTTCAGTATCAGAGAATGTTTCCAGGACTTGAAAAGCAGACTGGAAAATATAAAAGGTGTAAGGGAAGTTTCTGACTTTTAAATCCTTTTACCATCCCCAAATTTCTGTTGTGGTCACAGAGTTGAGGAATTCACCTGCTCTTACATCAGGCAAGTGTAAAAATTCTAGGTTTTGCTTTGGATTTCTTGCCTTCCCATATTCCATCTCATCCGAGAACAAAGGGCTAAATTCTGCTGAAACAATTCATCCCCAGGGGCTGGATGCTATTGTCTCTAATGCACAGATAAAAGTCAGTCATATCAGCTGCAGATGAAATCACAGATGAAATCTTACTAATTAATTGCATGAACTTTGTTTCTGCCTGGTTTGAGATCCTCTCAGCCTTGCAGAAAGATCTGGGAACCCATACTGTACACCTCATTGGGGCTGTTGGTTTTCCAAGGAAGACTAACAATTTTTTTTTTGTGCCTAAAATAGCCCTGCAATTACTTCTGCTCACATGGTTTTGCAGTTGCAAAATGGTTTCTGAAAACTGGTTTTGTTCACATGTGACCAAAAAGATGCCCTACGTCGTTCTGCCAAGTTAGGCACTGATTCAGGTTTATGACCATATCATTAATATTTTAGTACTGCATCAGTAACTGGTTGCTATTAATATGTAGTGAAACAGTGATATAAAAAGGGAGACGTTCCCAATCATTTGGCAGAATTTGCATTACAGCTGGATGAAATTCATAACACATCTCCTGCAACCTACCAGTCTGAACTCCTGTTATTAATTTCTGCTGTGTTTATTTCTCCTTTATGTTCACTTTGGGCGATATTCTATCAAGTTTCCTGGCAAGCACCACAGTGGATATAGCTAATTTCAGCTGACTGCAGGGGAAGGACTTTGCAGAAAGTGAATTTTGAATTAGCACTAGTATTTGCAGCAAAAATCTCCCCCTGAGAAGCCTATTCCCCTCGGCCTGGCGTCAGCAGCACTTAAGTGCATGTGAATGGCCCTATTGACTTCAGGTAGGCAGCTGTTTAATTACCGTCCTGAATCCGGGCCAGCGCCAGGAAACAACTCCCAGCACAGACCTGGGCGCCTCCAGTCCCGAATGCTGGACTTCTGAGAGTGACCCACGGACTGTTTGACTTGCTAATTTGGCAAATCCTTTGCAGTCGAGAATAAATTTGGGGAAATCATCCTCTGACGCACCGAGAGGTGAAATTTGTGCCGTGTATTTTTCATGACGAGGCAGCTATTGCCCGGATTTTTTCAGCCTGCTTGGCTCTTCCTGTTCCAATAGTCCCAGCAATCACATTTTTTCCCCCCCACGTTTTATTTAGGAACTGTGAGATGACAGGTCTCTTGCCTCTCTACCAGGAAAGCAGTGTGCTGCACGCAGCATGCTGCACACAGGAGCAGGAGGATAAAGAATGACATGCTACTCTCTAAGCTACAACTATTTTTATTTTTTTCCAGCTCGCATCTGCTCTTGTCCCTCTCCTGTTCTCAGATCACTCTTCAGCTTCCCTTAGGAATCCAGCTGTGTCATCACATTGTGTGGCATCCTAATATTTCATACTAAGCTGTAAGCCAATTAGGAATGACTACTTACCATGCTGAATCATAGGAAGAGAAAAGGATAATGTGTCCTTCATATAACGAACCTCCTCTTTTTTGGCAAGACAGATCACCTACACGTTATATTTATAAGCCCTGTGGCTTTTCACTCTGCCCAATTAGGGTGCAGCATCCTCTCACACTGCTGCAATATTTTAAGGGACTTATTTACAGATGGATGCTTATTGAAAATGCTGACCTGCTACCATTGTACCTCATGGCACCTTTCATCTTCAGAGACTGAAACACTGGGCAAAACTTGATGTTGTAATCACCTTTAACAGGATGAGAACACGAGTGCAGCAAAATATAAATAACGTGTCCTGAGTTCCCAAATGAACTGGTGACCCTGCATGAGGGTATAACATTATCACATGCTGCACAGGGTTCAGGGAGATGTTGATTAAAGTCAAACTGTAAAATAAAGCCTGTTAACATCTAAAAGGAAGAAGAATGAACCATTGATGTGTATTTGGGAAGGCGTGAAGTGTTTAGTAATGAGCATCAAAGATATTAAAATATATTTCCCATGCTGAAGTAATTAATGGGCTATTATGCCAGGTGTCTGAGCTGCTCAGGGGTCTGGGATAAATTGTGTTCCAGCAGAAAATGTGAAGCATGATTTAAGTGGAATGATGTTAATTGTAGTAGAGCCTTTAGGATGCCCCCTTTCCTCCAACTGGTGTTTCCTTTTCCTAAGCTGCTTAAGGAGCTATTGGTAGTGTTTATTGTCCAGGAAGAAATGCACTCCTTTAAATTTGTCTTTGGACCCTGGCAGTGTTGCAAACTGAAGACTCTGGTGACCTGTGGCTGGTAGCTGCCATCCTTCAAACCTTGTCTAGCCTTGTTAGTCCTCTCTGCAAAGCCAGCAGGGCAGCTCAGAAGGCAGTTACCTTCCCCCTCAGGTGACAGATTTTGTGTGCAGTCACAGAGGGATTGCAGCCATCTAAGAGCCCTGGCTGTGGATACCTCCAGGGAGAAAGGACAGCTTTGGATTCAGCTCCCCAAGCTGCATTTCCCACACCAAGTCCAGTCATTTTTGTTGCCTCTGCTACTAGGAGAGGTTGTAGCTAAACAAAATGGGGGAACCACTGGTTTCAGACTTCTTCAGTGAGGTCCAGCCATACCCTGCTAGAGTTCAATTTCTGCCTCACTGCTCACATCCTCTTGTTTTTATCCCCAGATACCTCTGGGAGAAACGAGTTCTCTCACAACCTGCCAGGACAGAGCAGTGGTCACAACACCAACAGGTGGGGCTGAAAGCACAGAGCCAGGGCAGCTGTAGGGGATCAGGGAGCTCCCTCTGCTTTCCAGAGTAACTAATCCCACCTGTGCTGAGCCCATTGGAGGGCTCAGATCTACATGGTGAGCTCTTGTGGTAAGGTAGAGCTGAGGATGTTGTAATATAAGAACTCCTGCAGGTAGAGGATGAAGATTTATGATATTTTTCTTGCTAAGAGAAATCTTGAGTAAGTTGAAGTTAGTTCTGCTGTAAAGGTTTTGTGCTTTATCTGGAATAATGCTTGTTTTATAAACATGGGGGTTTAGAAGCCTCTTGGCCTTCAAGAGAAAATTGCCTGTTTAGGAGCTGTACCTTTTGTATTCAAAAATGTCTCAGTTAATCATTGCTAAAGGCTTTGCCTGCTTGTGTTGCAAATGCCTTTTTTTTTTTTTTTTTTTTTTAAATGCAGCATGTATATAATTTATATTGCTCCTTTCCAGGTAACTAAGGACTCATCTCAAATGTCAGGGTGGGGGAGGAAAGGATACACGACCCAGAGGGCAAGAATATTGAATACACTGGAGTTGGACTTGACATTCCCCTAGTATTCCCTGTGATAACATCAATCTCAAGGAACCCTCCTGGTTTAAATACAGAGCTGCTGTGCTTAATATATATTTCCAAAGGAATTTCATAGTAATTGAGCATTAAATGATGTCACTTATCGTAAAGTGTTACTGTTTTTATTAAAAATTATAAATGGGCTTTAGCAGAACAGAATATACCAGTTCCACACCACCATCTCTATTAGTCTTTATGTTACAATTGTCATTGCCCAGCTTTACTGTATTATTTTGAGATGGTTCATAATTTCTCCAGCTGATCAAATGAAGATTTGTGAGCAAAGAAAGGCACGGACTGAATTATGTAGTGCCATTGATTTTTATTCTCCTTTTTTCACAGAAAACACTTTACAATCTCCCTGTCTCTGTGATGGCCTTCATTAGCACCTGGAGGAGCTGGTGTGGCTGGAACCCATGGGCTGCTCGGGAAATCTCATCTTCTGGAGAAAGAGATGCCAGAGGTGGCCTTGGGATGAACCTGCTGGATGTCCAGGTATGGCCAGGGCAGGCAGGATTTGGGGGTCTTTGCCCAGTGCAGGGGTTGCAGAGAACCATCACAAACCTGCTGGCAGAAGAACCAGTGACCTGGGGGCTGCCTGAGGGGAATGGGCCTCACTGTTTTACAGCCAAAGAAGTGCCTTTGTGGGAAGCTGTGTTTCATTCAACAGCATTTAAACCTGAGAGAAATGATGGCAGATATTCCATCCATGGAGGTGTTAAGGGCCAGGGTGGATGGGGTTTGGAGCTGCCTGGCCTGGTTGAAGGTGTCACTGCCCATGGCAGGAGGGCTGGATTTAGGAGATGATCTTTAAAGTCATTTACAACCCAAATCAGTCTATGATTCTATAAAATATTGTCATTTCCCTTTTTTACAAATGAAGGTTCTTGCACAGGGTACCAAATCATCCATCCACACAGCCTCTCCTCCCTGTGGCTTACAAAGCTTTTCAAGTTTGAAGAACAAAACCAAAGTAAGTGTGATGAGGGTTTTGTTCAGGCTGTGGGGAATGTTGGTTATTTCACCTTGATGTGTTGTGTCACCTGGGGAAGCTTGCACTTTACAAATTCCTGAAAAATAGGTTAACTGTGAAATGGTTTGTAAGATTGAACAGAGTAAGGTTTGAAAATCGAAAACTGATATTTATTTGCAAAATTTGACCCAAATATGGTAATTATTTTAGCCCTCTCTAGATTATAAGACGTGATTAGATGTTCATAGCTGAAATGATCTTACAGAACATTGCTACTCTATTTTATTGTCATTAAACTACAAATAATGAGCCTGAAAGAAGTAGGAGGGGAACTGTGAATGTGAGTTATGGCAAGATTAATTATTTCTATGTTTGTTCTTGAGGCTTAAAAGAAATGACACTTGTGGGCTAGAAATACAGCTCCTTCTATCCTTCAGTCAAATCTGGTATGGTAGCATTTACCTTTTACATATGTGTTGTATTGGATCTTGATGCATTATGTAGTCCAGGTTAGTATTTTGGCTTTTTAATTAGCAGGGCTTCACCATGGCCTGTTTGTCTCTGCTGCTGGTCTCTCCATCACCTGTAGAACACAGCCTGTGGGGAGATGACCAGGAATGCCTAAAACCTTGTACAAAGCATTGAATGTTCTTTCTGTGTCACGAAAAAGGGGACAAACCCTTTCCTACCAATACATGAGTTTCTGGGAACTTTCTGGAGTTCTCTTACCACTCAAAAGGGGAAATGCCTGTGCAGTGGAAATGAAAGAAGGTATTTTATGACCATGGCAGTAAGGAGAGTTACAAATGCAGCCCTATCTTTGCTTTTATTGTTTATTAATGCAGACAATGCTCACACAGCCCCTGCTCCTGCTGAAAGCCATAACTGGCCTGTGTGTTCTGGTTTGTATATGAAGTGACAGGAATTACATAGTCTCACTCCACAGACCAAACTTTTCACACAGCTCAGATAGAAATGAGCCCCTGGGGACTCAGGATGCTGCCAGTGCTCTGTGAGACTCTGTGATGGCAAAGCCAGCTATCAGTTGTTAATCCCAACACATCATAGGAGGCACTTTCTATCTCCTCCTGTAATGTTAATGCAGCTGGAATTCCATAAATCAAATCTCAGCAGTAAAAAGGTTAATAAGTTTACACTATATAATTGAAAGCCATATTGGTGATTAAAAGGATTTTATATATCAGTTTTCTGGGTCACCAACTAATTATTTTTGGTGGCCTGTAATAAAACATAGCACCAAAGGCAGATAGAGGCTGTAATCACATAATATATGAAAAAAAGCCTTCACACTTATTTGAGATGAGGTTGTGCATACCAGCTTGTTGAATAGCCTTTGAGGTATCTCTCTCCTAGTTTGGAGACAATGGGAGAACTGCACAATCTGTGTACTTGGTGAGGTTCATCCCAAGTTATTGGATTGAGTTTTGAGGTCTGGCACTCCCTGTCCAGAGCTGAGCCCAAGGGAAGCAGCTGTCACCTGTGATGGAAAGGTTCTGCTGAGGCACTGGGGATCAGATTGCTATTCTAATTCATTTTAATGCATTCTGCACATACTAATAATTTATTGGAACAGGATCTTCTGTAACAGGGACATGGCTAGCAAGACAGAGACGATTGATCATCCTTGCCCAGAAAGGATAGTTAAAAAAACAAACAAAACCCCCTCCCTTCTGTACAAAGGGCAGGTGTGTGTGCATGTATGAGGGATTGGGTATTCAGTATGGAGATGGAGGAAAATTGAACCCAAAGCTTGTATTGAAATCTCTACAATAAAAAGGAACCTTTCTGTCCAAGGGGCAGGTGTGTGCATGGGCATCATGTATTTAGTGTGGAGAGGGAGACATTCTGTGCTCAAAACTTGAACTCGAATTTCTACTGTTCCATCGGGCTGAAATTCCCGTTTTGGAGCCAGAAATCTGGGCTCAGACATTCCAAACTCATGCCTCTGTTCTGCAGCTTGTAGGTTTTCAGTGTATTTCTCTGATTGCATCAAGAAGCAGCTGAAGGCAAAGGCAGACGTGGGGTGTGCAAGTGGATTTGCAGGGAGGTGCTGTGCAGGGGGTGTGTTTGCACAAATAATTCACAGGTCACTTCTGTAGTCTCTGGGGGCTCCTGTGGTCCTGTGTGAGGTGACACAGTCACAGCCTGAGTGTTGTGCACACAGTTCCCATTGTCAGGGCAGGATCCCAGATGTGACCAAAAACAAATGACCTGATGTTCAAATCCCTCCTGGACAAGGCTTGCAGAACCACTTTAGGGAGCAGGACCTTCTGTGACAACTGCTTCTGTAATATTTTTTAGATCTTTTGGCTACAGCTGTTTAATTGGCAAATCATTAACTCTTAAATGTCCATTGCATAAAATCAGTGCCATGACATATTATACTGTAACGAGTAAAGGTTCAAGTCCTCTGCCACTAAAATAATTTGCTTGTCACCTCCTATATCTAAATGGGAGCTTTTTTGCTCTGAAAAGAACATATTTTTATTCAAATTAAGCTCTTAATGTGTTTCCTAGCAGCATAGCTACAGGGTGTGATACTCAGTTTTAAATACAGGCTGGGGAGGTTAAAAGTAGAATGGCAGCTGGGTGAGTAATGGCCTGTGAGTCAGTTGCTAAACTTGACTTGACAACCTCCATGTCACCACCAAGTCAGAAGTCATTCGTGTGACATTTTTGAGGGTAAAGAAGTGAAAAATAAGCTGGTAGTTTCCTCTGGTAGAAGGCCATGTCCGGGCCTTCTGAACAAAGACTGAGAAGGGGGCAAGTTAGGCAGCAGCAATGGTGCAAATGAGGAAAGAGTGAGAATATAAATTGCATCCACACTTATAGGTGGATATCTATACAATTGTAAATAATTCAAATACCTCAGGTGTGCCCCTCTGAAGATCAGAGAAAAGGCAATGTGGTTAAAGGGCCTGACTGCTGGAGGGGCTGTCCTGGCTGATGCTGAGCAGGCCTTCCTCACAGGGCTCTTTGCACCTGTAACTTGGCTAGGTTTGATTTGACCAATTTGGGGCTAAGAAAGCCAAATAAATAACCCTGCTGCAATCTGCTGCTGTTCTGGGCTGGAAGAGCAGAGCTGCTTGCCTTGCTGTCACTTTGGTCAGCCTCTCTCTTTGGAGAGATCTTTGTCACTGGATTGGTAATATCAGGAAATTGTTATTTTTTCACACAGCAGAAAGTACACGGTCCTGTTTCAGCCTGCAGGTGCTTGCAGACGCCTTTGTTAAAATTGACAAAGAGAGTGAGAACCAAATGGAAAGAGATGACGAGGTGACCTTGACAAGGCCTAGTGCTGAGGGAGTGCATGGGAAGAGAGGGGTCTCATGGCTATCCTGGGATTGAGCTTCTGCCTCTGACACAGACAGTCCAGTTCTTCTGAAAAATAAAATCACAACAATGTCTGGAGGGAAAACAACATATCCTGTTTGATAGCATTGATAGAGATAACAAAAAGGAATTTGAGCATCTGCTGTGTTTAGCTCCCTTCTTGTGACATGGATGGAATGGTGGCCTCTGGATGGAGCTTTATGTATGGATATATCTTAGGTAGTGTAGGCAAGGAAGGGAGGATCCTTTGGAACTATTCTGTATCTGGCCTAGAACAAGAGGTCAGGACCATAATATGGCCTCTAGTACTCCTTGTCACTGAAATCCTTTCACTTCACGCCTTATTGCATAAGTTCAATATACTTTTGGGCTAAAGCTCTCCCAAGCACTTAGCTCTCTAAACTCCCTACTCAGCAGGTGGCTTATTTAAATGTGGCTGTCAGCTTGGCCAGTGGCCAAAAGCAAATGGCTCAATGCGTGAACCGCAGTGTTTGGGTTTAATCCTGCTCTGTTCCTGCCAGCACAATCCTCCTGGCTCTGCTGGGCTTGTGTGGGGTACGAGTGAGCGCAATATAGGGCTGCCTGCTCAACTGTTTGTCAAATAAATCTATGGGCAGTCACTTGCATGATGTCAGCTACACATTTGCCTGGCACTGTTGAGTCTGTGAGCCAAGAAGGAATTCTGGGTTGTTTGAAATGAAAACCATCATTGTCAACTCTCACTTAACCAACAGGCGTTTCTTCTGTCACGTGTAAGTAACTTATTTTGCAGCCCACAGCCTCGAAGAGGAAATGTAAGGTTTTTCTAAACTTCCAGTACAAATGTGGATATTAGCTGCTTAATTGATTCTTCGGAATTCGGGTCTCATGACTGAGCAGGTGAGATGGAGGAAGAGGGGAAGCACATGGTTTAAATTAAATATATGGAAAATAACTGCCAAATGATAAAAATGTATTTTAAAAGTAAGCAAACCTGTTTTCCCTCTGCCTCTCCATTAAATGTGTCAGGAAAGGGCCTTTACAATTAGATGGTAATTAGAGAGGAAAAAGCAATGCTGTCAGAGCAGTCAATCTATCACATCCTCTACTGCCTAAATGTTACCAGCAATTAAACAAGTTGGTAAGGGAAAAACTTGACAAGCAAGTTTTATCACAGAACCATCATGGTGGCAAAGTATGTGGGTGCTCTTATTAAATTCCCCTGTGTAACCCCACAGATTTAAAATCCAGCCCCAGGAATGCACGTTCAGACCAAAGAGACTATATTCTTTCCCAGACTTCCCAGGGGCAGGGAAGATTAGAATGCTAAAAATAAAACAACCTTTCCCACCTCCCCCTTCCTCTCCCCTCCAAAGTCAAATCTGTCCAGGTTGACTGCTCCATTAAATTCAAGAACAAAAAGTTATAAATTGAACATAGGGAGAGCAGTGCCTTTTCTTAAAGTGATGTTTCCTCGCCTTAATGGATTTAGCTATGGCAGGGAGTCAGAGAGAAGCTGTCTTAACTAAATCTTTGACTGATTATGCATTTTTTTTTCTATTCATACAAGATAGATTCATCATTCCAATTTGTCAAGCTGGCGAAGTTCCAATTAATTACACCAGGAAAAGCTCAAGCTGCATTAGGCCTCTGTCAGGCCTAATCTAGTGCTTCATTTACTGGAGCCCCAAATGAAGAGATATCAGAGGTGTTGTTCCTCTTGGTACTTAATTTGATGAATGCCCTAGCAGCACGATCGGTGGCAGAGGTGTGTATGTGTGTGCCTCTTCATCAGCCACCACTGCTGAAGTCGTCATGCTTTCTCTACTAATTTGAGGGCTCATCTGTATACTGGATGTTTTTTTGGAAGGTCTATTCTTCATGGATATGCCAAAAGGTTTCTTTTGTGTGTGTGTGCCTGTGTCTGGGTGCCTTTCCAGATCTGCTGGACCCGATTCTGAGCTCAGCGGTGCAATGAGCTGGGATTCAAAGCCTTGTGTGTGAATGTAATGCAATATCAGTTAGATGGGATGCTGCAAAGGGCTGTGAATTTGGACATCCCTGTTGCATGTTTGCAGAGGAAGGGCAGCTTTGCTCATTGCTCATAAGGAAGCCAGGGTTATCACCCATGTCCATTGTAAAGAATTGCTCAAAATGCTTGAGTAACCTGAACCATTTTTTGCTACATGGATTTGAATCTTTGATATAAAATATATGTGCTGCATCAATACAGTGAAGGAGTATATGAAGGTACAGATAGACTCTGACACCACACTGGTAGGCTGCTATTGACTATATACATCCTATGCTAATTCTTAAATATTTTACAGTAAAGACACTATGGACCAAGAACATATGTTTCTTTTCTGCAGCACTTTACGTACGAATTATTCAGCATAAGGTGACAGAATGCCAATATGTTTAGCTTACTTTTGGCTTTTAACCACTGCTGTGATTAAAGATGTAACTGCAGCAGTGCTGTCACTTTGCACATAGGTTTAGGTGTCTCAGAAAGGAGGAGGCATTAGCCAAGAGAAAAGTAGCTGTGTACTTTGGCTGAGTAAAATGCTAAAAGTCTTCATTTGCCAGCAGTTCCCATGCTGGGTTCCTGAGTTTATTTTCCACTGACTGTGTTTGAGGGACTAGTGTGTGCAATGATGATTTTTAATGGCAGCTATCAGACATGCATATGGTGCTCAGCAGGAGCCCGTATTCAGAGCAACCAAGGAGAGAATTGATGCACTGATGGCTGTACCACGACAACTCTGGAGACAGTCTGGACCTCAACTGGTGCTCGTTTTTGGAAGGAAGGTCTTTGTATCTGTTAATACATCAAATTTGCATCTGCCATTAGTGTGTCAAAATGAGATAAGCTGAGTTGTAGGACAAAGGGGATAACTCCCTAAATCTTGTCTTAGGTGGGAATTTTTCTGTTTCTCTTTTGCTTTGGGACAAAATCAAATAAAGTCATTTAAATCCCTGTGGGAAATGTTGAAGGGAGAGGCAGAGTGAGGTTGTAATGATCTCTTTTCATTCTG
Source organism: Chaetops frenatus (assembly GCA_013400775.1). Lineage (NCBI taxonomy): Eukaryota > Metazoa > Chordata > Aves > Passeriformes > Picathartidae > Chaetops > Chaetops frenatus. The sequence continues at coordinate 540,197 of VZTR01022658.1, read as the reverse complement.
CACAAGAAGGCTTTTGCTGGACTTATACATTTGAGGTTGGTTCTTAAATGTTCTACTTAAAAAGTCACTGAGGACCAAAACCATATGTTTCTTTTCTACAGTACCTTATGTATGAATTATTCAGCATAAGGTGACAGAATGCCAATATGTTTAGCTTACTTCTGGTTTTTAGCCTTATGTTTTGTGTTAAGCAGGTTGTTTCAACTCACCTGTTGAACTTGAAATAACTAAAAGCCTTTGTGTAGTTTGGGCCAGAAAACAGTGAGCTCTTGTAATTTCCAAGTCTCTGGGCTGGGCCTTGGTTATTGTATTTGTTCCCATATGCCATAGGCTGACTTGGCTTTGTACCTGGCTGTTCCTTTACATTTGCTGGTATTTGTCTCTAATTTACAAGGCTGCTGGGGTATTTTGTGAGTGGTTTCAATGTATGTTAATGCCAGTAGGTACCTGAGGCTGTCCAGAGCTGTCAAGAGCAATGTACCCACTCCAGGTAGAGATTGTCTTGACTGGTTCTTTTTCATATGCACCACTATGATGCTGGAGAAAGATGGTGCTGTTCTCTCTGTCCTTTAGAGAAATGAGAAATGCTTGTTTGTCCTTCTGCTGAGGAGGCACAAGGTTGGAGGCTCAGTGGATGTGGCCATGGGCTGTCTTTCCCTCTCGTTGTGTGCTGATTTACCTCAGGGCTTAGCAGAAATGTGTCCCTGGAGCTGTATTGGACTTGTGCTGTTACAAATTAAGAGTAACAAAAGGGATTGTACATATCATACTACCAAAGATCATATTCACCTGTGCTTTCCTTGCTCTGGCATCAAAATGAGGTTCATTCACTGCTAAAATCCCACTTAACCTTTGAAAATATAGCCTACACAGTGCAATCATCTCACACGCTGGCTTAAAGACTCTGATGACTCCTGAGTCATTTAAACAAGACAGAAGTGATCTCTTATGGACACAAGAAGTCCTGAAAAGGCCATAATCCAACAGAAATTTCTTTCTGCAAGGACATGACCCAGAAAGCTAAAACTGTTCTTCCTTGGGTCCTCAGTGAATTTTCATCTGCATCCAACATGGAATGCAAATGCTGCAGTAGTTTGGGTCATCACGTGAACATCTAAGTCTGAGGAATGATTACAGATGATGAGTTATTACCTTTAAATAAGGGGTAATTAATGCTTCCCACTCTGACTTTAATGAAAGGATTTCCTGATGGAGGCAAGGGGGAAGCACAAGGAATATATTGTATCAGTAATGCCCCTTTGGGAGTTGTTGGCACAGTCTATGGTTAATAATTTGGAGTAACAAATAAATGTGGGCAACTTGTGATATATGTATGGAAAAGGAGGTGTCAAATTATTCATTATGAATTATTCTGCCAGTTCTAATAATAACCCAGCTGTTGAGGAGGAAACGAAAGCTAGACCTGTCAGTGCAGACAGACCCTTTTGCAGTAATTCTATCTCTTTAAAATGGAAAAATATAAACTTCCTCTGAGAACAGAAAATTAGATAAGACAAAAAGAATGGGATCTGTGCTCCAAATTAATATTTTTTTTAGCTTAATGCACACTAATGGATAATAAAAACGTTTGATTAACGAACAACCGGCACACCAACCAGCTGAAAAAACACATTTTGGCAGTCAGCACTTGCAAAATCCATAGGTTATAGACAAATTCAACCTCTGTCACAGCTCTCAATATGGTCAGGTGCCCTTACTCAGGTAGGAGTGAGTTAATGAAGTAATGGACTCAGTGTGTGTGTGGAACATGTGTGTCGACATACACACATTGCCCCCAACACCTTTGGGCAGATTTTGGGACACTGTGTTTTCATGTAAAGCCTTGAAGAAACTGGATTGAGTAGCAAACCGGTGTCTGGCAACCAGGGAGCTAATCTGGGACTTGGGAGAGATCAGTCCCCAGGCACATCCACAAGTTGCTACATGACCTCAGTCAGGTTCTTCTTCCCTCCTTGAGCTTTTCCTCTTCCCCTTCTCAAAGCAGGGGGTGAAACATCTTCCATTCGTAGTTACAAACTGCTATCCTCCTTTCAGAAAATGACAGCTAGAGACTGTGCTTTCTTTGAGAGGATGGTGCAATTAATTCCTTTTGTATCAGCCTCAATGCCATTTGTGAGGAATGATGTTTTGAGCCACCAAAGGTGAAAGTGAGTGGAGTCTCTGGATTTGGTAATTTGGTCCCAGTCTCAAGGCACCAAAGGAGATTTTGCTCAGCTTTTCTAACTCTGAAGACACAGTTAGCACAGCCTGAGCCAAAGCCATCAATCTGAAACCATGTGAGTTGAAAGAAAGTAATTAGAAGATTTTTGTGGGGCTTTGTCATGTTTGAATATATTACCTTTAAATATGTGAGGAGAAAAATATCTCTGCTATGTGGGGCTTGGTCAGGTTTAACACTCTCATGTCAAAGGGTTGGAAAATATGAATACTCCTTTACTGATGAACCCTTTTCTAAAATATTAATAAACTCACCTGGCAGCCTGTATGTCATCCCTGCTTTGCGTCTTGCACACTGTGCTCACGTCTGATTAAAATGTGAGCTGTCCAAGGGCAGGACCCATGTGTTCAGTGCTGGCTTGCTTACTGGTGCTATTATAAATAATTAAGATAATTATCCAATGTGTTTATGGCAACTGACTGCTTTGGGTCGTCTTCTCTGAGGACTCCTGTCATCAATGAAAATTTTGCAAATGGAGGGGTCTGCAGACTCCGGCGCCAAGGATGGATTACCTGGAAGCTTTCAGAGCAATAAACAATGCACTTTCCATTTGCCTCTCCATCCTGTATGGAAATGATCAGAAACTGTAATTTCATAATGCGAGTAAATGAGTGAGAGGCATCAGCAGCCCGAGTGAGACAGAGGCATCATCTTTTCCAATGCCAAATCCCAGAATATTAAGAGTTTGCCAAAGGCGTTTCAGAGATAGGTTTCCCATCCTCATCAATAATTTAAAACATTCCCAAGTCTCCTCTGTGTAGCTCGGAATAAGAGCTGAAGGCATGGAAGTCAGAAGGCAGAGTGACTCCCAATTAGTCAGGTAGAGTGCTTTCTTGTTGACTCAGCCAGGGCATGGGTAGCTATAAAACCCAGGCTTATGTCCTTATAAATTCCTTAATAGTTTTTCTCCTTTAAATCTGTGGTAATTTGTAGGAGATGAGTGGGCAGGCCAGTCCCTAATCCACTGGGGTACTCATTAGTGCCATGGAAAAAAACACTGTGGAGGGGCAGGTAGGTTGAGGGATGAAGCTGCTGACAGAAGATGGGTTGGGGAATCAGCACCATATTGTACCTGAGAAAGACCCAGAAAAAGGGGGCAGCTTTTAAAACCTGTTGGGAACCGTGTCCTGACTTGTGGGCATTGCCAGCCAAGGAGAGTTTGCAGTGATGCCTTCTAACTTGGTTTGAAAGCATTGCCATAAGGATTGTTTTATGTACGTGGAGTTTTGGGGAAGTCATGGTGTTTTGTCCTTTCACACAAGGGTGGGTCCTATTAGAACGTTTTGGTGTCATGCAGAAAATTGTTTGTGGGCCCCTAAAACTGGGCCATGTGAAGGAGTTGCCCTTAATCAGCCAATTTGCAGCAGCTCTCTGGCTGTGTCTATCTGGATGTGTCATAAAACTCTGGAGTGTCCTACCTGACCATGCTAAACGTGTTTATTTACCACGCAGCTTATTGTGCACTAAACTCATCCACATGGCAGGCAATTTTCTGGTGCTTAGGCCACTATTTGACCCAGCTGCCATGGAGAAGGCTATATTAAGTCCAGCTGATCAGGGCTGTCTCCACAGTGGAACAGGAAATTAGTCTCTATAGCTATGTGACTCTGTCAGCTTTTTTACGCATTTCACACAACTCATTTCCTATAATGTGCAGCTTTTTCCTACCATTTTTTTCCCTGCTGTGAGTAACATTATTTTGAAATTGCATTCCCCAATGTGGTATTCAAATTTTGAGCTGACACTAATTATGTGCTATTGTTTTTTTATTATTATTTTAATTTTCTCCTGACATTGCTTACTGCACCTGTTTATGCCTTAGAGTCTCTAACTGCATGTGATTCCATCCAAAACATACTGGTTCCTTGCACTTGGTTTGGAATTGTGTTTTGCAGCACACTTCTACATTTAATTGTAGCTTTGCAGTGCTTGTCTGGTCCAGTGGCAGTGCATGACTGAATCTTTCCTCCTTTGAAAAAAAAGTGGATTTCTCAAAGCTGTACCTTTCACTGTTGAGATCAGATTTTTAAATAGCTGCCTACTACAAAAAAAGTTAAAAGTGCCTTGAAGACTGACATTTTAAAGATTAGAGGAGCTCTGGAAAATTGCATGTGAAGAGAGGATGAAGAGGATGGGGTTGCAGGGCAGTGGGGATTTGTTTCTCCCTGTAGGCTCCTGTTCCAGCACTGACTTCAGCCATTATGCAGATATTGCCCAGGCCTCGTGTTCTTATTGTATCTATGCTATATCTGGATAAAATCTGGGATCTTATTCCAAGAGGAACAGACTTCCAGCTCTGCAACTTGGATTTTCCAGGTGTGGGATGTTCTTAGTGATGCAGTGATGCAAGAGGTGAGACCATGTCCAACATGTGGATTGAGTTGTGTGGGCAAAACCACTCACTGGATGCTCCTAGCTGGAGCAAGAAAATGAATCTAAGATTTAAACTCCAGTTATTTGAAGCTCCAGGTCTTGTTCACTCTTTTATTAAGATGACAGAATTTAGTCAGCTGCTAAATATGGTTTGGTCTTCAGTCCCTTTGTCCTGCATCCTTAAACTCCTGTGATCCTTGGCAGGGGCAAATTCTCACCTAAATTGCACTGCTTTGGGTCTAAGACAACTCCTCTACACTCCTTTGATTTTATCCCTGCTGTTCCCTGCTGTAGAATGCCACTGTCCCTGTGCTTTGTGCCTTGGATTTTACTGATCAGGTGGCTGGAGAGGTGGTAATATGCCACTGGGCCAGTGGCTTAATGCAGGAATTACTGGAAGCAGCAATCTTGGAGTGCTTTTTATGAGGATAACAAGGCTTTTGCAGACATAAAAAGCAGGAGAAATGCTTATTAGTTATGGGGAAGGTGAAAGGCTTAGAAAACTGATTAGTGTAGCAGTGTGGTCAGATTGAAATGAAAGCTCAGTGGCATAATCGTTAATTGGGTGCTTACTTACCTACTAATTTGAGCTTGGATGTCAGCAGTACTGCACTTCATCTCAAACCAGAGGTCAGGCTTTAATGCTACATCATAAATTACGTAAAGGCACAACACTAACAATTAGATAATTATGGAGACCCATGCTGTTGCAATTTAACTGGGCAAGTTCAGGGCAATCATGACAGGAGTAGTGCTTAACCCTGAATCTGCTGCCTTTCTTTCAACCTGACAGCCAAATATATGTGGCTGAGGAGGTACCCAGCTGTCTGGCAGCCCACAGGTTAAAAGCATCTTCCCCTATTAGTCAGATTCATCAGATGGCCTGGGCGAACTCTGAGGCAATATTGCAAAAACATTAATTATGGTTCAGAAAGAAAAGCCCGTGTTTCAGTCTGCAGGAGATTCTGGGCAGGGCACAGCAGTCAGAACACTTTTTGTGTTCGATGCACCGTTGTGGTTTTTCATTTGTTTCTAAGCCAAGCCTCTGTATATGTTTGTTTTATTTACTTGGCCTAAATAAACCACCAAGCCAAAAATAATTTTATCTGCATAGATCTCTTTCCATGCTGCACAGGACAGACCCAGCAGACCTCCCATTTCCAGCACTGGAGTCAATCCACTGCCCACAGCTTGTATCTGCTCCAGCTGCAGTGCTGCTTTCTGGGTCACTGTAGAGCAGAGACAAGGCCAGTGCAGAGAGTGGATTTTTCCCAGCTGTTTTCCTGCTCCAGCCATGCTGGAAGGCTCTTTGCCCACCTGCAGCCCCCAGGGGCTCTTGCCTGTCATTCCCCAGAGCATTCAGCAGGGATCCTCTTGCTGCCCACAATGGCTTTAATGGGGAGAGAGTTCGATCCATGCTGGACATGTGAACATTCAATCCACAGGAAAGATATTGGAGATCAGGGTGGAAAACCCCAGTCAGGTGGATTGAAAAGTGATTGACAGTGGGATGAGATTAATAACGTGTGGCTCTTCGGTTGTTTGGCCATTTGTGGTTTTAGACATAAGCAATGTACCCTCATTGAGAAATATGTAATGAACAGTGGTTTCTGTGGGGTCTCAGAAGCCTACAAGCTTTATTGGATTTAGGCCTGGGACTTTTTCTAGTGCTGTCCTTTTACTTTTGTTCCTGATCCTTTTGGTAATCAGATAAATTGCTCACACCATGGTATTTCATTACCTCTGTAAACACTGGGTTTTTTTTCTGTGCTTGGCCAGGGCTGAGTAAACTCTGTGAATAAAGAAAAATTAGAACTGCCCACTGCTGTCATTTTGGCATCATTTTCCTTATTCAGGACATTTTTTTATAATCAACAGAAAAAATGTCCTTTGAGGAAATATCTCCTATTAATAGGAAAGGTGTCTTATGGTGTACTGTGCAGTGTTGTAAGCTGACATTTTCATTTTTGGATTGAGGGACTGTGTTCTTTAGCTTTAGCCATGTTTTGTTTCAGCCTTGGTAGGTAAAATTCCTTCAGGTGCTAAGTGTGTTATAAAAGTGCTAGGAAACCCTTAGCAGTGGCACATTGCTTTGAAAAATAATCTTATAACCTTTATATATGTGCTGCAATATAGCATGGTCAACTAATGACACATCTGGTTACCTATTATTAAGGGTTGAGTTATGGTATGCTTTTTGTTTTAATTAGTTTGTGATAAACAAAAACTCGGGGGCTGTTCTGCTCTGGTAGTTCTCATTTTTCCTGCAGCCTTCCCTGCCCTTATGGGTTTATTAGTGTAGAAAAAGTGGCACGTTGTACTTGCAATGTCTAGACTGCTGTGGTACACCAAGCAGGAGGCTTGGTCTGAACCAATTGTCCATCATGTGGTGCTGGGGGCTCTGAGTAGGTCAATGTTACATTTATTTTGGTAGCTAGAGGCTGTGTCCATGCCAAAATTCCCCAACAGCCCTGCAGGACAGGCTGTGGGGGTCAGGTTATCCCCTTTTGGGGTGCCTTAGAAACATGGGGAGAGAACATGGACTTGTTTGCTCTTGCTGCTTGAGAATTGGATTTTTAAAAATCCTTTTTTTCCCTATTGATACTTTCAAAAGGCGAAGACACAGCTGAATTCTGCCCTGGTTGGGCTAAACTTGGCTGTGTGAGTCCAAGAGTTGCATGTGAATGTTACTGGGCTCAGTCCTGCAGTGACCAGGAGGGATTTTCTGGCCTTTGGAAAGAGAAGTCTCAGTGTAGAGTCACCAGCCCTCCCTCCAAGTAGCAAAATCAATCCCATTCTTTGGCTGCCATCCTCCCAGCTCTGCCCAGGGGAGAGCCAGGCCAGTGGGTGTTGGGAATGGCCACGTTACACAGGGTCATGCTGGGTCTGAATCCAGGCCTTAAAAAGCCTTTAATGGGTTGGAAATGATCCTCAGTGCAGGGGACATGCAGGAGTAGCCTGGCAGGCATGTTGACAGTTTTTCCCTCCTAACAAACGTGACACTGCTCTCCTGCAGCCTCGGAGGGTATTTATTGCTGTACATCGTGGCATGAATCCTTTTCCAAAGGGGCTGATGCCTTGGGTTTGTGACAATCTGATCAACCCTTCAGACCATGACATAAAAAGACCAGCAGTTCCTCCTGGCAGGCTTTACTAGCAAAACCCCATTTTATAAATAAACGCTCTTATGGGAATTGCAAAAGAAAACTCAGTCCTTAAGGTGGTGCAGACCCAGAGGAGCTGCTGTGTCTGCACGTGTGGCCCCTGTGGGCAGCTGTGCACAGCTGGCTCCAGGACACAGCCTCTGGGTCAGAGCTTGCCCAGACAGCCAGGGACAAACCTCTGCCAGCCCTGGAAACTTCACTGCAGTATTTGGTCTTTCTCTGGAAGCTGTAGCTGCTGGTTGGAAGAGAAGGAACTGGAGTTGCAGCTCTTGTTTTAAAAGGCACAAGTTTCTGGAGCTGAGAAGGAAAGCTGAGCAGCATAAAGCAAGTGTGCCCTCAAGGTTCAGGAGGCAGAAGGTGAATGAAAGACACCTGCAGTGATTTCTTTTAGAAGGATCACTTGATGTTTCACCTTTTCATGTGGCTTCCTGACACTGATGTCAGGACTTCTGCATCCTTGGGACTGGTGCCAGCATTCACAGAGCAAAGAGCAGGGGCTGGTGCTGTGGTTCACTTATCTGGGCAAGATCCCAGGCAAATGTGACAGTGAAGTGCTGTGCCTGAAGCAAATCAAATGTTCTCACTGTGGATTAAAGGCACAGTGTTGATGAAGCACTTAATTCTCACATAGCTTGGTGCCCAATCATGGGCTTGATTCTTTACCAGCCATTAAAATCCTGGCCATGCTTTAATTATATCCCTTCCCTCTCTCAGAATATATCCATATAGATAACTTTCATCAGTCAGTCTGTCCTCAGAACCATGGACCACTCCCACTGTAGTCCTGATGCTGATTGCCATGGGATTTAATGCTAGTGGATTGGGAATTATTTTGAACTGAAGAACACCTGAACTGTGCAGCTGGCCAGGCAAATTGTGTTATCCCTGTACATTGGGAATAAAACTACAGTCCAGGTTGCTCAATATCTGCACAGACCTGAAAGCTGTGGCTTGTTCCTTGCTCATGCCCAGTCTCTTTGGGCTACACTTCAGCACTGATAGTGCAGGGGATCACCAGCCCTCTGGGATTTCAGCAACCCCAGCACACAAGGCAAGGAGAGGCATATTGACAGTTTTACTGGGAACCTTTTCTCTTGAATTGGTGGTTTGCTATTCCTATGTACAACAAGGCTCTCCTATAAAGAGTATTTGGGATTCTCTCTCTGGAGAGAAGTTTTATCTCCATAAGTCTCTGGAGTTTGGTATTTCAAAGTCAAGTCACCTGAGTGAACAGTGGCATTGCCAGATGGTTGGACTTTGTCACTGAGGAGGATTTAGGTGAGAGGAGAATATCCTGGTGAGACCTGCATATGGTCTTGGCAAACCCAGGGGCATGAGATCAATGCCTCCTCTCCTCTTGCACAGACAAGGTGACTCCAGCCAGCCAGTGTAAGCTTTATCACTCACCTCCTATGCCAGGGAGTCCTGCCCTTCCCTGAATCTTGGAGAGACAGGCAGGCCAAAACCTAAATCTTATTCTCTGCTGCTTGGAAGGGCAAAAGTCTGATTTCCACCCAGCCTGGCTGTGCTCCACAGTGCTTTACTTGACAGGTTATGCCAAGATTCACTTTTCTTTGCTCCCAGGGGCAGTGCAGCGTTTCATGCCCTGTGCTGTGACCCCTCTGCCCAGTCCAGATTCCACCTCTACACTCTGCTGGAGCTGGGGCTGGGCTCCAAAGGCATCCTGCATGCAAAAGAGCCTCAGTAGGAGAGCAGTAACCCTGGCTACAGCCCTGGCTAAACCCCTCCTGTGGTACAGGGTCAGTTCCTGTGACTGTGCAAAGCATCACCCACTGTCTCAGAAGAATGTTCAAGGTCAGTGGACTGGTTTAACTTACACAAAACCTTGGTACTTTAGAAAAAATGCTTGCTTTTTTCTATAAAGAAAGATCTGTTTTACATGGACATTCTCTTTCTTCACTGGGTATTTGCTTACAATCAAATCTGAAGCTTTAACTACCTTTGCCTCCAAAAAATTGAAAACAATGTTTTCTTGCAGAACCCAATTCTGCATCATGCATAAAGCAGAGCTGTACCACTGTACACCAGTCTGTTACTTAAACATGCATTGATTTTTCCAAGTGAGCTTCCAGTAGGGAAATTCCATCACACTATCACCTAGACCCCCAGCACTTACAGGTGCAGTGCTGCATGCACTGAAATGGAAGTTACCTTTTAGAAACTTGGCACTATGAAGCTTTTCCGTGGCTGCAATCAGTAACAGCAGTGCTGTTGCTAGCAGTGCTACTGCTCCATCTGTGACAGAGGGAGTGGGGAATTTGAACTGGGCTTTGGTGCCCAAATACAGTAACTGCATGGCCTGAGAGAACAAATTCTGTCTTTTTGGTGGTACAGCTGCCTCTGAATCAAAATTTTCTTGACTAGTCTGGCCAAGCTGGACTAGAAGTTAAGCAACATCATAATCTGGGATTTGATTTCACTTCTTGGTGATAAAAAAATTAAGAATTCTTATTGCTTTAATGTTTATTTTTTGATACAAATGGCAGAACAGTTCAGCAACACAGAATCTTTACAGCTGAGAGATTGAGGAACAAGGGGAAGAAAATGTCAATGCAAGTTAAAGCAAATTTAATAAAGCAAATAAAAACAATATACTGACACTGAAATATAATCTTAACGCTCTGACTGCATCTAACTGAAGCCAGGAAATTCTCAGCTAAGTGTTCCCTCAGCCCTCTTAAATCAGCCCAGTTTGCTTAGGCATTGTTGCACATAAGCGCCTTTATGAGCCGGCCCCAAAACACTGGATGATAATAGGGGCACTAAGAAGATATTTATTTTGTCAGCTGTGTGTTTGGATGTATCTCTGATGGATGTGTCAGCCCTGATTCTGCAAACCACTGGAAAGCCAGCTCCACTGTCAGTTTGTGCTCACACTTTTTGCAGAATCAAGGTCACTGCCCTCCAGGAAAAGTGCAATCCATGAGGTGGGACTGGAGGCACCACAGTGTTACTGATCAGTGCTAGATCCTCTAATGCTGCTTTTCACAGATACTAGAGAATCGATCCTCACAAAATCTATACATTGAGGAACCTCTCTTTGTCAGATGAGAGGCTGAGCTCCTGAGAGGTTGTGATTTACCAGCAGACAAATTGTGTGTGGCAGTGCCAAGGCTGGGTCATGCACTCTCAGTGCTTCCACAGGGTGTTTTCTCTCTGAGAGATCCTATTCATGGACTGGAAAAAATTAAAAGGTTCAAAACTTGAGGCATCTGCACTGCCCTGTAGGTGCAGTGTAGTTTGGGGGATTTTAGATAAAGCTGAGAGGGGTCTCAGTATTTGGTTTTGGGAACTGACGGCCTCCAGAGCCAGAATTGTCTGGAGTCCTACTTGAATTGGAGACTTAGGATGAGAGCTGGGTCAGGATGCAGCTTCTGCACACACCTGCTTTGGAGCTAGGAGAGGACACTCAGAAGGGTGGTGAGCATTTTAAGAAGCATGGTCTACTCCATAGCAATCACTTTTCCCCCCCAAGAAATTATCAAAGAAAATGCTGGCCAGGAAAGGATTGCCACCAGCATCTTTTCTCCATCTTTTACCAGAAATCTGGCCCTTAAAATATGTTTTCAGTTCAGAATCTTTATTTTTGTGCAAAAAGAAGGTCTTTCTCACACAAGTAATCCTGTGAAAGTCTTTAGAGTCTGCTTGAGTCATTAGGTCTGCAGGTCTTCTGGGTGAGATAATATAAGCAATGGTTTGTGCCAAGAGCTTGTGTTTTTTCCCCCCCACATCCAAGGAGTCAGATCAGCCAAATTTGAACTTCCTGATACTGTTTGCAGTTGATTAAGAAAAAACAGATATCAGCCAAATACATGCTTTGGTTGTTCTTCTCGCTTATGTTCAGAAAATGCACCTAATATTTCTCTTTTAGAAACAGAAACAGATCTCTTGCCCAGATTTGCCTTGTTGCTGGATTCCATGTCCAAGGAGCTTTGACCTGCTTCTGCCTCTCAAGTCCTCATTGCTAGTCCTGACCATCTCTTTATTGAAGAGCCTTCACAGTCCATATCCATCCTGCTTATCACTCCTACTCAGTATTGACAAATCTATGCCCACTTCTGACAGGCCACAACTAATTGATTTTCTACCAGCCAAGTTTGCTAGCAAACCCTTTTGGAGTGTCTGGCCTTATGAGTTCCCCCTGGGCTCAGGGAAAGGTGGGAACTATCTTCAAAAGGAGGTGTTTTTGAAATATTTAAACCCTCTTTCCTCTCCTGTTTTACCCCTAAAAGCCTGTGAAAGACAGAGTGGCAGTGACACGGTACCGATCAAAACTTCTTCATTGCTTTTGCTGTTTTCCCACTTCTTTTTTCTTTTTTTTTTTTCCTATTTCTCACGCTCAGGCTGTGAGATCTGTGGGACTGGGACTGACATGTTGTGCAGGCCCCAGAATAGTGAGATCTTAATCTGTGCTTAGGGCTCCCAGAATGTGTGCAGTACATGTATTAAACAGTCTCCTCTGCTTGCGTGCAGGAAAATCCAGTAAACCCATCTGGATACAGCTCAGCCCTGCTTTTTAATTCCTTGCTGGTGGCTCACACTGTCTGTGATGGGCTGCTCTAGGAAGGCTCCCAGTGCTCCTCCTGCTTCCCAGGGATGTGGGGAGGGTTTGGCTTCAGTGCTGAAAGGGTCAGATGCAATGATAAATATCAACACCTTTCTCACTCCTGTAGTCTCAGGGTAGGAAGTTATTTTCTTTCCTAAAACCCCATTTATTCACTGTAGTAATTCAGGGCCTGACTATTCTCTGCTTTTACCTTTCTGTGTCTACAGGACCACAGGGCTGGGCCAAATCACAGCATAGCCCCAGCTGTCAGTCATTTTAATAATTATTATTAACCCCCCTGCTGATGCTTTTTCACATGAAAGCAAAAGGTTCTTTGGCACTTTTCTTACTTTTATTTAAAAGATGGAAGGTGGAATAACAAAGTTCTTAATTAGCTGAGCTGGTGTTGAAAAGCTCAGTGTCAGATTTCCAGGTCAGTGTTTGATGGAGGAATGATAGTGGGAAGTGATGCATCGACATTGATTAAAGAGCAGTGATGAAGCAAGATAAAATTGACATTTAATTCTTCCCAGCTAAAGAAATGTGACTGACAATACTTAAAGGTGAACAGTCTTATTTCTTGAATCAACAATGCAACCTGTAAAAACATCCGTCACAGCAGTCTTTTCTTAATTACTAACATCTAATTAGCCCCAAATCACTGTAGCACACAGATTACACTAAAAGGTGCCTGCCACTCTTTCTATTTTGGGTATAGCTGAGAAGGGCAAAGGATGTGAAATTAACTGGCACTTCCAATTGTTTCATCTGGAGAGCCTGCAAAGAGTCCTCAGCTTTTCTCTCTGTTCTCCATTCCTTAGCCAGACAGGGCAGTAATCCCAGATGAGTGCTGGATGCTGACTGGGGACACCAGCAAGCACCAGGATGCTGGAAGCACCAGGAACCCCCAAGAGGGGTGTGAGGATGCTGCAAAAAGCCAGGCTCTGCCTTCCCTGCTGTTAATAATGGGGAGGAATTAATATTTTATAGAACTAAACTTGTTATTGTTGGCTTTTTTTTTTTTTTAAATGTAGTGCACTTTTAAGCTTCTTTAAAGTAGCAATTTAATGTTTCCTCACTTTAGTATAAGACCAACCCAGCCTCCTTTCTTCAAGGTGAGAAAGGGCTTTTGATGGTCTTTTCCCATCCCTTAGCTTTTTTCCCTTGAAAGAAACAAAGGGAATAAGAAATAAAAATCCCCCAAACCCTTCTTTCCTACAAGGGGTCTGGAGTGCAGCTGATGCCTCTGTCAGCATGTTCATGTTGCAGAAAAGAGTGTTCAGGTGCTAAGGCTTGGAGCAGCAGTTAAATGCTCATTTTGGAGCTTTGATTGAGTTGAAATACTGCTTGTTGCACCAAGGTGACGAGGACAGGAGGTAAAATCCCAGAGAAGTAGCATCCTTTTATCAGTAGATGGTAGTATAACAACGTGGAAGGAGTGCAGCTGCTCTGAGGTTGTCCCAAGATCCAAGCTGTTGTACTTGAATCTTAAGTGAAAAACAAGACAAAGAGAGGCAGAGGATAAGTTCAGGCTTCAGTTATGTTCTACTTTTCACCAAATAGTAGTTTACAGCAGAGGGAATGGATGTATGTTTTCATTCATGATTTATGCATGGTTTATCTAGAGCAGTGTGAATAATTGATAATTTTTGTTCTCTGGCAGTGCAAAAAAATTAAAATAAATATATATTTTTAAAGCAAAACAAAAAAAAGTTAGGAAATCAAATAGTAAAAAGGAAGGAGCAGACTCTTTTGTGTCAAAATAAATATTTTATTTTTCTCCAAAACAACTGTTTTGTTCTATAAATGCTTTGCTTTGAAGGATGGTTTGAATCATTTAACATAAAGGAAATTGCCAAGTGAAACAGTTGTAGTTCAGTTCTGGCTTGTACATATCAAAAGAGCTGTTTTTAAACATTATTTCCTTTCCTATCTCTAAGACAAAGAGTTTGGTGAAACTGGGACAAGCTTCCCAGAAGATGGTGTTGCCAAAACTGAAATTATCATGAAGATGTCCCAACCAAGACAGTCGCCATCCAGGCTTTTGGTTTGGCCATGAATTTTCTGCTATGAAAATATAAATAAACCAGAATAAACCTGCAGAGAGGCCTTCTATCTCTGCAAGCTCACATTTGCAAAGCCTTTTAGTTTTTTTTTTTTTTAATTAAAAGCAGACTTTTCCTGTATGTGAGCTCTGGGATCCCAGGGGCCGGATTCACAATGTAAATGCACTTAGGATAAAGGGATCCATATTGATTTGTACCAGCAGAGGATCTGGCCCAGAAGGAGCAAACTCTGCTTTTTGAGGTAGTATTGAATTTGTCTGTGTTGAATTCTGTGCTTTGGAATTAAAATCAAGGATTTAATAGCAAAGAAAAAAAAAAAAAAAAGAGAAAAGGAGGGATTTGTAGAGATATGGCATCCACTGTTTTCACTCTCCATGTCGTCTTATTAGCAAAAGCTCCGTGGTAGGGGTGATGTTGATGAAGATAAAGGGCTTTTTGGTTACAACTGGGTTCTAATCCAAACCCTAATCTATGAATGTTCTAATGGTTAACAGGTGACAGTTCTAAAGGGGAACAGAATCTATGCAAATTTTAGATTTCAAGCACATTCTGACTGGGTCTGTAGCTCACTGAAGAGTGATGCTGTCTTTCTTCACCAACATTTTTTTTCTCCCTTCCTCTTTTAAATTCTCTCCTTCTAAAAATACATTAGAATTATTATCTATTCTGAAGTCCACTCTAATAAACAGACCTGTGAATTAAAAGCAATACTACAGTGCAAATGTATGAATGGTCTGGTGGGTGGAGTGTGACCTTCTGTGGAGTGCTGAGAATTTGTCATTCTGTTCAAACTGCACTTTTTTAAAGTTTATGCAGTGAGGCCGGTAATTTCAGAGCAGGAGCCTCTTTCCATGGCATCCAAGGCTGGGGATACTGTGATCTAAAGGAGAATGGGGAGATATTGATGGTTTTCCAGTGAGGGAGTGGCTTTTTGTGGTGAACCTGGACTTGCAGCCACAGTGGTGTTCCTTTGATGTCACAGCAGGTTTACAGAAGGATTTTATTTTGTCTTGTGTTACAGAAGGGTTTGGGTTGGAAGGAACCTTAGGGATTTGGTGAGCATACCTGAGATGAGGCTAATTCTGCTGTGATAGTTTGGGATGGAACAAGAAATGGTTCTTTACCCTTGGTTGTTTTGTGGGTTAAGGTTACTGCCTGTGTATATATAAATATGTGTATGTATAAATATATCTATATGTATATATCCCATATTTATGTATTTAGTGTCATGAAAGACACACTGTGAGGAAAGCTCTGTGCAAGCTCCCGTTGCATTTATTTCCCCACATTTTCCCTGTGCTCTCCCTTTACTCACTCTGCTTTCCCCAGGCCTGTGCCAAGGGTTTGCTGCCAGACCTGTGATGGGTTTGCTGCCAGACCTCTGATGTGATTGCAGGAGCTCTGGAGAGCTGGAGGGGGAGGCAGGGCAGGTCTTTCAGCAGCAGCATCTTTCTCCATGCCCAAGAGGAGCTGTTTGGTGTTTTACATAGAGCTGCTGGCCTTGGGAGCAAATCCTGCAGGGCTGTGGTGGAGCAATGGCTCAGCGCTGGGCAGGGGCCTGGTAAACTGTGGCTGAGAGAGTTTAGCACTTCAGGCTGCATGTGACAGAATCTATTAAAGTGCAGATCCACACAGAGCATGTGGGAAGGGAGAAGGACACAGGAAGGCATTTCAGAACACTGGAGTGCATAAGAAGAGTCATTGTGTGGTACAGGCAGTGCTTTATGGGGACACTCAGGCTCTGTAAGAGGTACAGTAACAGCACAACTCATCTGCAAATGCATCCTGGCTGTGCCACCTAAAAAACTGTGACAGGAAACTTTCTTTTCATCTATTTCCATCTAAAGGCACAACACACAGGTCAAGGGTTTGCTGCAAATATGTGAACAAGTGCTCTGGCAAGCATTATATTAATAATTTGCTAAATCAATTGTCTTTGTATCTTAAACAAAAAATTAGTTAAAATCTATCCAGACAAAACAAAAGCATACCAAACTGGCTGGTCATAGCCAAACTGCCCCAGCTTACAGTGGGCTGGATGTTAATTTGTGTTATTGATACCCCAACCACAGCCTCAGCTGGGTAGAGATGTGTGATGCACTTAAAATGAGAAAGCCTGGAGATGGATGAAGTTTGTTTGTGTGGGATGATTGATGTCTCTCTGGATGGAGAGATGAACCTTGAGCAGAAACAATGGTGCAACTGAAGAGAAAGGCTCTCAGTAATTTCAAGTGGCTTTAATTAGGGTGAGACTGATGCTACCACTCCTGGCTGCCTGTTGTTTGTATCTGGTGCTGGAAGGCCAGCTGCAGGAACATGGAGTGTCTTGTTCCCAGGATTAAATCCAGCTTGGCAGGAACCTCCCTGTTCCTTTCCAGAGTGAACATGTCTGTGTGCACATCTGTGTGTCTGTGTGCACAGCTGGGGGGTTTGTGCACATCTGGGGGGGGTGTGTGTGTGCACATCTGGGACTGACAAGCACAACCTGGCAAAGCTGTACTGGGAAACCTCAGCCTGATGGCCACTTGCATGAGCTCAGGTGCAGGAGGTGCAATAAATCCTTCTTCCCATGCAGGTAGGGAACCTCCAGATGACAGAATGACTAAAGCAATTCCATTTTGATGTCTCAATCCTACTCCAGTAAAATCAACTGTCCAGTCCTGTGGAAGGTGAACTTTTCCCAGAGAAACTGGATAAAAGGTGTGTGTGCCTCTGGATATTCCTGACAGGAGAGCAACCAAACTTTGTGTCTGGGGCTGGAGGAAGTGTTTTATAATGGCATGTGAGAGCTTGGTCATCTCCAGGGAAGCTGGGTTTCGTGCACAAGGTGCCAGGGCATGAGCAGGGCAGCAACATTGTGCTGGGAATTTATAAAAATGCAGAACCCAGCAGGGATGGAGGCTTGTGGTGTGACTGGGCCAGGTTGAGAGCAGTGGGATCTCCTCTGCAGGGGGGCTGTGTGCTGAGATATTTCAGCCTTAGCCTGGGTTTGCTGGTTAATTTAACAGAAGTTGCTGTTGGAGTGCTTTGGAGGCAGGTGAGCAGAAGTGCAGGCTTTTACAGCACAGAGGTCAGCATAGATAAAACTGATAAAACAGGACACTGGAGAGGAAGGAGAGGAGATGAGAGGCTCATGGACCCTCCACAGCCCGTGTGAAGGAGGCGGGATTTCCCTGTTCACAGCAGTCTCCCCTCAGATCAGGTCTTATTCCACAGGTTTGGGGAAAAAAAACAGAAGGAAAGACATGAGGAAGAAAAAAGTCTGAGGTGACCGATAGTGTTTGTTGAGCTGGATTCTTTTGGCCTTTGTTGGAGTAAAGAGGAGATGTCCATGTCACCAGGCCCTGGGAAGAGGCAGTTCCCAGGCCTGATGAGGTGAGGCTCTGGCAGAATGGTTGCCAAGGGGAAGAGAGATAGAGAGAGGGCTCCTGGTATTTATTTGTGTAGGTGCAGAGCAGAGCTTTTCCAGGGATACAGATCTCCTTGCAAAGAGAAGAGGTGCTGAAGCTCAATAGGAATTTCCATTTCCTTCACTCCTGAGCCCGTCCCACTCGAACTGCAGGAGTTTGTGCAGCTCCTCTGCTGCGCTCACTGGCTACAGTAATAAACAGAGATTTCCAGGTGTACTCAAACCCAAACTTTGATATGGCATCTTTGATACTGGGATCATTGTTCTCTTACACAGAGCGTAGGCAAAGCTGAGGAGCAGTTCAAATGCAGGGCAAAATTCCTGTCATGCAGGTGGGTGCTGAAAAACAGGACTGGCTTGTGTGTAAGCTGCCTTCAGTAACAGAAGGTCTGGGATGAAAGTGTTTCCCAGCCTTCCCTGTCTCACTGAAGGTTTGACTGAGACCATAAAACTCTATGTGTAGACAGAAGTTGTTTAAAATAATTTTTAAATACAGTCAAATTAGTAATTTTCTCTGTAATTTTTCCAGCTGTTTATGTGTAGGTCATGTCTGGAGAGCACTTTGTCTGCTCTCCAAATCAGGAGTTAACTTATATTGCTGACCTAGCTGTATATAAGGAATTATTTTCATTTACATCATAAGGGCTACACATTTTTTGTCTGATAATCACTGGAACATAAAAGTGTGGCATGTTTATGCACAGTCTGATGTTGGGTCTGATTTGTTATCATTCTTGAATATCTGATGGTGTGGGTGGTGTTTTAGGTCAGCAACCTGAGCAACTACTACAGGAGTGCAGTTCACCTCTAACTGATTGCATTAATAAAAAGATCAACTATCACAAGACTTACCTAAATCCTGCTCCTCCCTGCAGCCATCTCTCCCCCTTATGGTGGCAGTACCTAACTCCAGGGACAGGATCCTTTCCATCTGGGATGAGATTCCTCCTCTGGTGGACTTCCATACCTTGAACAAGTCCTGAGGAATCCTGCTCTAGTCTTCTGAGGGAAAAAGACACTTCTAAGGTGTTATAAATCTCATCCAAAAATAGCCATTTAAAGGACAGAGATGAATTGCAGTCTAGGAGTGCTTATTTTGGTCCTGCTGGCTCCCTTAGATGTAGCATTCACAATGTCTAAATAGAGATGTGATGAATTTGATCCTTGGTGTCGTTCTGTTAGATCTGATGTAAAGAGTGTAGCAGTTGATGGAAATACTCTCATGGAGGTGTAGCTAGACACTGCATTGATCTTACTCCTGATCCCTTACTGTGCATTTTAATCTGAGCCAATGCTGCCTCCCCTTTCAAGAGGTGGAGAGAAAACAGTCAATTACACCATGAAAGCCACGGAGCTCCTTCAGTGATCCAAAGTGACTGGGAAGTTACATTTGAAACCATTCACACACTCCATTAAAAAAATACCAGGGAACGTGCATCCCTATGAAATAATGATGGGCAGAATAAACTGTCTGAAAGTATCTTGCCTGCTCCACACCATTTAATCAGGAAGCAGTGAGTGGAACTGGCCTAACATTTACAAAGGGAGAACTGACACAATGCATATTTGAACACCATGAGAAATAGCATCACCAGGGACAGAGAGTAAGTTTAGTTAATAATGAATGGCACATCCTATAAAATACCATTACACAGTGTTCAAGGCCCAAGAATGATGACATAATTATTAGGAGACTGGGAGATTAAGATATAATTTAAAAAAACATGACAGGGGAGGGTGTAATTGGGGAGACAAAATACACAGGAAGTTTGTAATTTACATGTCAAAATACCTTTTTCATGTTTTGATTGGATTGGACGCCGCCTTTCCACTTCATTTATCTTGGCTTCAATTAGAGGCAGGAGAAATGACATCTCATGTTCATATTCTTGACACACACTGCTCATAGACACTTCCTAATTCTAACAGACAGTGAGGGGAAAAGGGAAACTCGATTCTGCCTCCGTCATGGACTTCTTAGTTAACCCCTAATTTGTTTCTAAATGAGGCTGTCACTGTGGTTCAAATGAATATGTGCTTAGGGTTGGGGTGTGTGTTTGGGTATTTGCTCCTAGGCTGGGCTTTGCACGTGGCATGGCTGGTTGGACCCAAAAGCTGCTTTTCTGGGGGAAAAGAAAAAACCAGAGGCTAAGAACATTTTACCCCCCAAAGAAGAGCTTTCCTGTGTGAATGGTGCAGACTGTTTTTATCAGAACAGCCATATTCACAGCATGCTTGTAATCATACAGAGCCATCTCCAAAGCAGAGGATGTGAGTTGTGATTTTCCCCTTTGGCAGAATTTTTGCTCTTTTTATTTTCTGTCTGTCTCTTTTATCTGGTGTTGCCATGTGTTTCCCAATTGGCTCTGAAGTCTGCTTCCATTTTTTACAGGAGCTGTGCTCTGTTTTACACCCATTCCCACCCAGACACATAGACTAGAAATGTCAAAGGTGTGTTTGAGATAAAGCCATATGTTTCATCAGTGCTGAAGTATCTGCTCACCTGAAGGCATCTACTGAAGTCTTTCCTCTCTTGGCAGCTGTAATTATCCTTTTAATTCTTCTTGTGCTTCATCTCAAAATCAGAGTTTTAGCTTTTTCCAAAGGCTGTTGAGTTTGGTTTTTTTTCTTTGTGGAGATTTGCACAATATGATGTGTGGAAAGAGTGCAGAAGTTTTCCCCTCTATAGAAGTTCTGACCTTTAAAACTGAGGGCCCTTAAAAGCATCTTGAAATGTCCAACTGCAATCAGAGGTACTCAAAATCATCAGTCACTTTTGAAATCATGGGAAGCAAGTTTCAGGCTTATCAGTAACTCTATTCATTGGATTTCCTTATAAAGCAAAATTGCTCCTGGAAATGCTAATCAGGAAATATCAGAGAAATTGTCCCTGAGAGATCTCCTCTGAGAGGGTCTTTGGCTCACCAGACAGAGGCAGATACCAGAGCAGCTGTTTGAGGCCTCTGCATTTTCCATGTGTGTCCTGAGCTCTATCAGAAACCCCAGGAGTGACATGAAACTGGATGAAGTGGGAAGTGCTGCTGTTGTAAATGCTGTTACATTTTTGGTATTTAAGCCACCTGCAGCCATGCTGGGATCATTCACCATAAGGCTCCCACCAATTCTAGCAGGAGCTCACTACTCAGGTCTGGCTTCAACTACAAGGTAAAAAAAAAAAAAAAAAGAATTAAAAAAGGCTATGAGATAAACAACTGGCTTAGGAAACATAGGCTGGGTCAGAGCAATCACTCATCCAGCCTGGGTGTCTTAATCTGCCCCCAAAATTGTTGTCCAGAAAGAGTGTGTGACTCCAGCCACCTTCTGCAGCCCTTTCCCTCCGTACACCTCCAGCATCTGTAATCATTGGATTAAGGATGTCACAGAGAACATTCCTGCCTATGCCTCTGCTGGACCTGTTGTCCACGAGTTTCTCTAATCCCTTTAAACACTGCAGACACCCTCTGCCTCCACAGCCTCCTGTGGCAGCAAGTTCCAAAAGTTCACTGCCAGTGTTGCTTCACACAGTTTTGCAAACTGCCCAAGATGCATTGCACACCCCACTAACCACACCTAGAGAGGCTGCACTGAATGTCTTTGGAATAAAACACTGTCTGGCTTTTGAATTTATAGTAGTTTGAGCCAGAGAAATATCCCATCCTCTGCAATCTCCAGGGTAACACCATCTCATTCCCCCAGTGTATATTGTTTGTAAGACAAACCATGCAGGCTGGAGGAAGTCAGTGGGACTGTGTGTAAAGTTACTAAGGTACATATTTGATACTTGAGGAACTGTCTAACTTTTTCTGGAATAACTCTGCCCCTAGCATTGACTCTGCTGTCCCAGTTCCCTAACCAGCAAAGTAAGTAAATAAGAAATTCCAATACTAAACCCCCCTGAAATAGCTTTGGCTGTCAGGTAGAATGTTGGTGGGGTACAAGGAGATGGCCTCAGGTGTTTCACAGTTCAACAGACACTTTGGCAGGTTGTGGATTTTATATGAACAGGTTTCAGATCATTCATGAACACATAAGTGAGTAAACACCAGGTAAGGCTGCAGAAATAACTCATGGAGTAGCCAAGGCAACAAATCTGTTTTCAACTCCCATTAGCTAAGCTGACTGAACTCTGAACAACTTCACTCGGTCCTTTTAATAAAACCAAGGTTCTGGATTTATGGAATAGAATATTTTTAGCTGTGTCATGGGTTTAACCTCTATCCAGTGTGCACTGTGACCATCTGAAGGTCTCTGGGCAATAAAAAGACCTTCAGTATCTCTGCAGCTGCACAAGTGTTACAAATTGGCAACTCAACATGCAATACCTGGAATTACCAAAGGTAAAAATTGCTGCTCCATGAGTTATTCATATGCACCCATCCCATTTCTGCTTAACTCATATGTACAATCACTCCTTTTAACATGAGTACTTCTGTGGTTGATTTTGATTTTTCCTGTGTCTCTGATGGTGTTTGAGAGAGCAGTATAGCCTTATGTTGACAGTTCTAATAAGAATTACACAAAAGAGGAGAGAGCTGGCAATAGACTATCCTTGGGGGATGCAGAGTTCACTATGAAGAGGCTTCTGGCAGCAAAAATGATATTTGCCACAGTGTTGTGTGACCCACTTTGAGCAGGGATAGATTGATCATCTGGAAAAAGCCCATGAATAGCTGAAAGAGGGAACATGCAATAGAGGTCTGTATGTCTTTATTTCACTATTCATCATGACAAGGACAAAATGGAAAATACAGGCCAAGAGCCTGAACTGAAGGCAGTGGTACCCCAAAGACTCAGGCTAGCACACACTGCATACATCATTAAGCCACTGGCAACAACACACTGAAGCCCTGCCCAAGTTTCAATTCTTACACTTCAAATAGTCTCAGCTCTCACCAGACAAATTAATATTTAATGCACAAGTGCACATTGTAATATTCCCAACTGTGCAATCTAATATTAACAGCTATTTCATAAACCAACAAGGCCCATTCAATTGGTGACCATTTAAACTATAACACACCATTAAACTGTAAAAGCAGCCATGAAAACATGATTGAGATACATGTGTGTCAGTCCATTGCTAAAAATGGGATTGTAACAATGTCAGTACAAAAAAATCAGTGAATAGTTCCATCCAGAATAAAGAGAGTCATGAAGCAAACTCCTTCTTGGAGCTGTAGTTTGATTATTAGGGCAAAGTAGATCCTGTCCACAAGAATATATGGATTTTAATAATCTTAAATGAATCCATGAGGCTCTGTGGCACTCTCTAGCTTTCCTTTCCTTCCCTATGGATGTGTCTGCAGAGTCCCCCTGTTCCTGTGCTAATTCTCCATAGGAATCATGGATATTTAACCCACCAGGCAGTGAAGTGGGAAGGCAACTTCAGCCCTATCTTTAGGAAGCCAATGGTGCCCTGCTTTATCTTGATTCCTCTCATGCTCCCATTCTGAAAAAATACACTGGTAAATTGGAGAGGAGGCAGGAAAGAGGTGCTGGGGAAAATGCTTTACCACGAGATACTCTCAATCTTTTTAGCTCATCAAAAATAAGATTGAGAGATGACTTGTCTTCAGTGTTAAGTGCCTCCACAGCAGGAAAACACTACTTTCTAAGAGGTTCTTTAATCTATCTGTGAAGTTATAACAAGAACCAGTGTTTGGATGCTGAAGTGAAATGACTCAGGCATGTGTTTATCTCAACAAGGGTAAATAAGCAGTGACAAGTTAATGGTAATAGTGATGTTTCCCCCCTTGTCTCCATATCAAGACAAGAAGCTTTTCTGAAAAACACACTTATTCTTTGATGTTTTCCTGTTAGGGATGGAAGAGAGGGGCCCTGTGTGTTGTACAAGCCTAAGTAGTCCTTCTCCTTTCTCTTCTTTTGTAGTCCAGGCTTTCAAGTGAGTTACACCTGAGTTCACAAAAGAATCTGGAATTTGGTGTTGTAGGTATTGAAACACATTTGAAGACTATAGCTTAAGTAATTATAATCTTTTAAAAATAGCATTAAGCAAAGAGTGTCACATGAAGTGCCTTCAGGTGGCTGAGTTTTGATTTTAGAAATGAAGGGAAAATGGTCTGTAAGTAGGTAGAATAGCAGGGTAGGGCCATGAACCATGACATGTGTGATATTAAAGGTGATGTGTGATGTTAAATATGCAGAAATGGAGAGATCTGGTGGGCACAGCTATGAAAACAAGGCAGGTCTGTTCCAGAATCATCACACTGACATTTTTAGGGCCTTATTAACATGGCAATGGATGATTGCTGGAAAACCTGGGCTTTGCAGGTATCCTTCTTCTGTATTGTCAATGTTTCCTGGCTTTATCAGCTTCTAAACATTCTTTAACTGCATAAACCCATTTTTGTGGTGCTCTCAAACCTGTGACTGCTCGTTGTGCACAGTGCAGATATTTAATTTCCTGGACAGTCATTACATCTTTGCAAATCCCCACCTTTGGTGCTCTGGTGTTCTTGATTTCCTCATTTTGCATGGATTGAACGAGCTGAAGGCAAGACCTCAGGGTCTGTCTATGTAAACACTTGTGATGGAGAGCCATGTACCCTCCATCTCACAGGCAAGGGGAAAAAAGGTCACCTGAGCTGCACTTCAGCATTTCATTACCATGTGTTTTTTGCCTGCCACTGAATTTTAGCATTTTAGTACAGTTGCCTTTTGTTTATATATACATATTTCCCCTCAAATCCACCCTCTTCACAAATAAAACAGACAAGTTTCTTGTAAAGTAGCAGACTAATAAAAAGGGCCCTAAAATCTTTCCTTAAATATCCTCCTTCATTTAAATATGTATTTTAAAGCTTACAGGGGCTCAGACTGTGGTTTGCTACATGAATTATTGAACTTGGCTTGGTGTTTTTGGTGGTAGGAACAACCTGTTGATAGATGACTTGCAAGTGACAGGGCAAATGTGACCCAGGCCAGAAGTGACCAAAACCTGGTGAGGTTTGATGTCTAATCTGAAATGACCTGTTTGTCTCACTGGAAGTGTGAGAAGCTATTCAGATCAGAAAAGCCAGCACTGCAGATGGTACCAGCTGTCAGTCTGTGTTGGCAATCACATTAGAGAGGGCAAGAACCTGAGCAAAGCTTCTCAGGGAGAGGATTGCAGCTATTTGCCTGCTTGTCTGGTGGAGCAGGTAGAAAAGGTAAATCAGTTTTTTGGGGAAAAAAAAAGTTCAAGAATGCTCGAAAGTTATTTGTTGCATACTTCGAAAAAAAAAAAGAAAAAAGAAAAGTTAAATATGAAAGATCATTTTTTCTGGCCTGATTTTCAGTTCCTGTTTTTTCTCCCTGTACACTGGGTTCCCATTTTGTTTTTACTTTTTTTTTTGTTCTATTTTGATTCAGACTTAAGCAAGGAGAGAGTGAAAGGAGGAAAAGAAATTCCAACTCAACTTGAATAAAATCAGATTTAGTATATTTTTTGTTTGTGTTTTATTCTGCTGTGAAGTTTAAAATGATCTAAAAGGATCAAGGTTTTTTCCTTAGCTGTCTGATTGTCTGCCCATGTAGGAAACCACTCAGGCATGGAATGCCCTGGTGAGGTTCTAGTGCTGATTTCTGTGGAACAAGGCTCTGTGTACTGTGACTAATTAGTGCAGCTACAGTAGGGCAGGGGAATAGCAGAGAGTTTTGTAAACTTTCTTCACATTCTGAATTAATCTGTTCCCTTCTGGAAACTCCTCCTTAGAAGAATCCCATTGCCAGCTTTGTCACCCTTTGTGGAGAGCACTGAACTGCCTCAGTGTACTTTTACCCCAGCCACAGGGACAGCTGAGGGTCAGCTCATAGAAATCAACTCATTTGACATGAGATCTGAAACAGCTGAGGAGCCTCTGGGTGGACTGGAGTGTTGAAAATACAGTGATCACATTGCTCTTCATTCAGAGTCAGTCAAAGTAAATTAGAGTGATTCAGCAGAGGAAAAAAACCTATGGACCAGTCCTTGCCAGGATGAAGGAACGTTATTTCTCTCCATGATGGAGCTGAAATGGTGATGATATCACCAGCTGGAAACAGCCCAGATTTTCATTTCAGTATGACAAGTAGGAAGAGAGATGCCTCAGGTAAAGCAAACAGTGAGTTAGATGTCTCTTCAAATCAGAGAAGGCAGCTCAGGGGATCTTTTGTTGGAGGATCATGGAGGAGCAGCTGAGAGGCATCATCGAGTCTGCAGAGGGATGGGAGCACGTCTGGGCTGCCAGACCTGTCTGTGCTTCCAGGCTGGGTACAGGGGCCAAGAGCAGCCACACAGCACTCCCTGGCTCTTCTGTCCCTACCTGCACTTTGCTTTCCACTGAACAGAAGCAATGTGGGTACATGAGTATCAGCAGCTGTTACACATCCTGGCCAGGAGCCCTCAGTGGGGCCTGGAGCCCTGGGAGCTGCAGAGTGCTCCCTGCTCCCCTTGGGGGTCACCAGAACACTTTGATCTCTCCCTGTTTGCAGGTGGATGATCACAGGCAGTTCACTTCTTCTGCCCTTGCTTGGATTTCCACACCTGTGAAGAGCAGCCAAGGATTTACCCTCCTCTTAGAAAATACTCAATAGTGTCCTTCCAAAAAGTGCAAGGTAGTAAGTAGAATATTAGTAATATCCTGGTTATCCTACAAAGTGTTACACAAAAGTATTTTCTGATTCTTGTTGGCATTGCCTGGGGTAATTCTGAGCTGTCAGTCTGTTCCTCGGGAGGTGGTCTTTTGCAGACTTCATAATATTGCTGCTGGGAAAGTACTGTGTTTCTGTATGGGATTAATATTAGCTTGGAAAAAAAACAACACGAAATGATTTCTCTGGGTTTTCTAGCAGGAATCCCAGTTATTCTCTTCTGCTGCATTACACAAATATGCAACATGTGATGCTACCCAGCGATGGGAGACAGCAGCCTTATAAATAAATGCAAATGAAAAGGACAGGAGATATTCTGCAGCACTGAAAGCTGTGCCTGTAGAGGCATTGATGTTAGTAGGAACGGCTGGCTTTATTTTCAGCCGTATTTGAGAGTGACATTGGATTTTTAAAGTATCTAAGAGATAAGGGGAATGATTTTCAGGGAGTTTTTTATCTTTAATAGTAACGTGTGGAAATTTGGCTCTGAGTTTTAAACCTGCAGTTTTGGGGGGGACTGTATTTTTTTATGGGCTAAGGAGAAAATTCCCTTTCCTTGTCAGCTGAAGCTTTTCCCTGTTCCTTGGTTACGTCACTGTGCCGAGGCAGAGCCCGGTGTGCAGTCAATTATACCCTCATGCTGCTTTCAGATTCACTTACCCAGCCATGATGACTGTGAGCAAAATCCATCAGAGAGTTATTATCTCCAAAGCAAAAGCCTCAAATGTTCAGGCATCTAATCTGCCCCTGAAAATCAGTACCTGTTCTCGAAAACACAAGACCTCAAATGACTTATTATTTTGGATGCCTGAAGGCTGGAAACACTTTTGAAATCTTGTCTGTAGCTGAACAGTTCAGGGTTGTCTCAGGTCTGTTGGCCAGAATTAGGCAGTGCAAGAGGCACAATGTTTTACCTGTGGTACAGAAGGTCACCTGGATCATGTTATAATTACATGAACCTCTTCATTGTGTGCTGTGAAACCCACAGTAATGCTAGATAATGGTCTAGGCAGCATGCTAATTGGCTGGATAAAATGAGTGCTTTAAGCAGCTATCCCAGTATTTATGACATGCACACAATTACCAAATGTGCTGCTTCTTTCTTCTGGTGATTCCAGCCACAGTTTTAAATCTGGTCTTGTATTTCTTCTTCTGCTTTCACAGCTTGGGCTGTCCAGGCTTAGGTTGCTTCTCTGTGGCTATTTTCCCTTCTTGCCTCCAGAATTTACTTGCTCATGTCACAGTTTAAAAGCAGTTAAATCTAGTCATGGCAGTCCATATGGCAGCACTAAATAGGCAGTGTGGCTGCTCTTGTAGCACCATGGTGAAACATTTGGTATTCCAAAGGTAACTTCTGTCTCAGGTTACTCTGAGAAAATGCAAAAAATGTAAACCTCCTGATGAACTAATCAGTTTCTCGTTTGGTCCTAGTGCAGTATTTTAAAATCATAGGTGATAAGCTCAGATGTTTCCTTGCCATAGTTCCCAAGGGTCTTGGAAGTTGCTGGGTCATTGAGTTCAGCTGCCATACAAGAAACTTGTCTAGAAGTTGGAGATCTTTATCCAAGTTTCACTTATTTTTAGTGGAGAGAGGGGGACAGGGCTGTCTGGGGGCATGTTTAGTTATTTAGGATGAATCAGCACGGACAGGCTGTTAAGCTGAGCTGAAGTGAGAGGAATCCCATCTATTGTGGGGAAAGGTCACTTGCCTCCACATTCTGCAGGCCAGAATGCATCTCCCAGCACCTTTCAACAAAACTAATACTGAGCAGCAAGGAGTAGCAGGAATATTGCTGGAGGGGCCAAGTTTTTTGTGTCCTATATTCCTCAAAGTCTGAAAGTTTTAAAAAGTACATTTTCTGGTCGATCAAGGAATGGATTGTGCCTATACTTTATAAAAATACAAACCCTGTCAGCAGTACTTGCCAGATTAACCTGAGAAAAGAACCTTTCCCCAAATAGTTCAATTTCTCTTGATGCAGTTTCCAAGGAGAAGACTCAGGGGCTTGACTAGTTCTCTTCAGATGACCACCTTTCAGAACAACTGCTGCTTTGTTACAGTTTATGAGATGATTGGGAAAAGGTTGGTCCAGAAACATGGCTTCCCATCTGTGATCCTTTTATGGTGTAACCTTTTAAGGCCAGAACATCTTAACCTAAGAATATTAGAGAAGATCCTACAAATTAGAAAAGACTTACTGCACAGATAGGTTTGGTTTGTTGTTGTTGTTGGTTTTTTTGGTTTGTTTGTTTTGGGTTTTTTGTTTTGTTTTTTTTGTTTGTTTGTTTGTTTGTTTTTCCAAGTGATAGAGCAATTACTATCCTAATGGAATAAAGGCTCAGTCATTTATTGTCCTCCTAAAAAAGAGGTTGGCCTTTTGGGACACCTTCCTGTGGCCATTGTGGTGGAGGAGGATTCCATACCTCCTGCATCAGCTTTGCCCCAGTGCAAATCCCTGTGCAAGCCCAACGTTACAGCAAAGCCAAAACCATCAAGCTGAGTCTGTGCCACTTCCCATCAGCTCAGGATTTCTTGCTGCTGGGCTGCCCCTGCTGACGTGCCTGTCCCTCTCTGGAGCACTCCTTGGAAGGTGGCAGCC
This sequence comes from Chaetops frenatus, assembly GCA_013400775.1. Taxonomy (NCBI): domain Eukaryota; kingdom Metazoa; phylum Chordata; class Aves; order Passeriformes; family Picathartidae; genus Chaetops; species Chaetops frenatus. Next base: position 511,148 of record VZTR01022658.1, on the reverse strand, counting down.
AGTGCAGAGAGCAGGGCTCTGACCATCCTCCCACGCAGGACCCCACAGCACCTACTGGGACTCGGTGACAATCCTCTCAGAAATCAGGAGGAGATGGCACAAAACAGGGACATCTGGCAGGTTCAGCAGAATGGATCAACTGCAGATTCCCCTGTTGGTGAACTTGGCCAGCAAGCCATTTCAGCAGATGTTTGTCCTTAGGCATTGAGTGCTTTCTGGATGCTTCTCCCCTCTGCCTCTCAGGAGCAAATGCCAGCACAATGGAAATTCACATAAGCTCACTGACCAACATTAGGAACTGTTGACCTGACGATGAGCTTCAGTATGTAACTGGGTTCCTTGAAAGAACAGAGGCTGATGCCTCCTCTGGGGAGTTATAATGAAGAAATGCAGAGGATGAGGAGCATTTGGGCAGTGTTTGTCAGCAGTGGTTGGGTACAGTTCATCTTCCCCAACGCCTGTGATTTGAATGCTGTATTGACTCTGCTCCACACACTTTCAAGCAGGTATATTAAAAATGCAAGAGGAATTGCATTTTGAAAGGGGAGGGGGGGTCACAAAAGAAAGAAAATAATTATTGTTACACATTGGAGCATATTAATGAATACATTAATAATTGATCCACTGTTATGTTTTCCCCTAATAGTCATCAAAATCTGTATAAACCTGCACTACAATACATAACATCTCATTACAACGTTTGCTCAAAAAATCAATGCATATCTAAGTTATTTGTGTCAAAACTCATTTATTTCCACAATAACATGGACTGTCAAACCTTGACATCCTGTTAATAACATCCAGTGCATTTGCATATTATTCAAATATTTCCTTTTATGAAATGGGGGACTTTTACTTACACCGTCCTACTTGCAGTGCTTCGTATATTTGCACATTAGCTCAATTCACACAGTTATAGAAGGGTTACCTGTGGCAACTAATTATACTGCACTTTATGCATATTAATGAGCCTGGTGAGCAGCCATCCTCTGTTCTATGCTGAGATGAGGGGGAAAAAAAATAACAGTGTAAGTGGGAGACCTATTACAGGCAAAATGCAGGCGAGTGGAAGACAGATATTTTATAATGTTTTCTCTTTGATGCCCACAGCCTTTTAGAGCAGACTAACCTGAGTGGGAAAAATACCTCACAGCAGTCCCAGCAGCTTTGAGGTCAGATGTGAAAAATATTACTTTTTTTTCCTTGAATTCTTTCCTTTTTTTTTTGTTTGTCTTTTTCTTTTTCTTTTTCTTTTTCTTTTTCTTTTTCTTTTTCTTTTTGTTTTTCTTTTTGTTTTTGTTTTTGTTTTTCTTTTTGTTTTTCTTTTTGTTTTTCTTTTTGTTTTGTTTCCCTCTCTTCCCCCTCTGCTGCTGCCTTCAGTTTCTGGATCATGCCTTTGCAAGGTGCTGAGTGCTGCTCTCACCCAGGATTGAGAGCTGCACCTCTCTCCATCAGCCTCTTGAGGCGCAGCCTAAAGGCACCATCTGCCCTCCGATGAAGCCACCCTGAAAAAGGCCTTTTCACCTGCACAGATGAGAGGGACACAGGTTTTGTTTTGAAGGAGCATTTTCAGCAGCAGGAGCAGGGACCCAGCTGGAGGCTGCTTGAGCCATTGCTGTGACCAGGTGTCACAAGGACCATGGGCAGGGCTGGCAGCCCCAGTGCAGCACTGGAAGGGCCACATCCTGCATATGAAAACGCACACAGAGACAGAGAGAGAGACAGAGAGAGAGAGAAAGCTTTGCCCCCGCTGTGGAAGTGGCCAATCTGCCAGCCCAGGGGTCTGGCAGAGGGCAAAAACCATGGCAGGGTGTGTCCCATGTTCCTCAGCCAAAGGCTGGGCTGTGCTGCCTTCCTGGGGTGTTCCTTGGGATCATCTCCACCTCCTTGAAAAAAAAGAGAAAAGCTCTGGCATTGTCACAATGGAAGACAGAAAGGGAAGATTTGATTTTATGCAGCAGCAGATGTCTCCTAAGCAGTAATCACAGTGTCAGATAGAAGAACTAATCATATTTCAGTAGCTTGTTCAGATCTCTGATTAAAATTCAGTGATACCATTCCTGGATCCTAAAATGCAACAGTCATCAGAAACAAAAGAGAATGTATCCTAATTAATGCAATTAAAAGAGCCCTTTCCTTCCTCTTTTTTTTCTCAGCAAGCTGTGCTGACCTTACCAGAGATGAAAACCACCCTCCTCAGGATTGAAACCTGTAAGAAACCCCAACTCCTTATAGCCATCTCCAGGCTGGGAATCCCTGGGATCTTGTACACTTGGAAAAACAAGCAGTCTTGGTTGCTTGTGCCTTTCAGAAGAGGGGAGAGGGCAGATGGAGCTGTGCATCCAGCCTCCCTGATTTTCTGCTGCAGACAGTGCTGTCAGGGATATTGTTATTTACAGAACTGGCACTTAGCACCCCAATCTGCCCTTCCCAGGACCAGCCAAATCTCCAGATAATTAATTTTTTTCACAGTCAGGCCCTGGGCCTCCTGCCATGCAAATCAGCCAGAATTTGCTGAGTAATCCTGTCCTGAGCCAGAGCAGGGCCTGCAGTTTGGGTGTCAATGGAGTGCTGGGGACATCCATGGATGGTGCTGGGTATCCCTGGGGCAATTCCCTGGCCATCAGATGGCCTAGGCAGGACTTGAATCAAGACACAGAGGGTGAGCAGTGAAATCAGACAGTGCTATTTTGTGCTGATTGTGATTTCAGGTCTGATAATTAGAGAGTTTTGACGGGGAAAATATTTCCAGTGAGGATTTATTTGGCTTTGGGTATGAACTATCTTTGATGAAAACCAGAATGAAAATTATTTAAATGATACACATTAAAAATAAATATAAAATAGGCAAACATTTTATCCCAGCTGAATGTAGGATAATATTTTTTGTGGAGAAACAGCTTTATCAATGTTGTGACTGAGGACCTGGGGAGAGGGTCCAGCAACAAAGAGGATGTTTGATCCTCCTTTCCCTGTTTATACCAGCTGGAATGACAGTGCCCACTTCATTTAAAGCAGGACTATAAAAACTCCTTTTTACTTTACAATGGCACTTGAGCACTTCTGTGGACTCGATATGGTTTAATTTAGCATCTTGGGTAGGTGGAAAGCTCCATTTGCTTGTTGTTATGAGAGCTTTGCTCTAGTGGTCTCTAGAGTAATTATTTTGTGCTGTATCCCACACCAGCTCTGAGAAAAGGAGTATGAGTGAAAAGCTATTTAAGAGGTACAAGCATTTATTTTATTCCAGAGCTTCTGAACTCTGAATTGCTACTATTAGGCTTTAAAAAAAATATTCTGGTACTTCACTAGAAAAGCTGACAACCTGCTGTCTTATTAACATAACTCTAACATGTCTGAGAGATCCAGTGCAGCAGATTGATTATGTTCATGTCTCAGCCTCAGTACTGATGATGATATGCTGGTAAATATATCAATGCTTCACCAGCTTTGAGCACAGAGTCTTTCTGTGACATTTTCTGAATGAGGCATGAGAATGGCAATGGTTTGTGCCTCTCCTCAAGCAGCAAAGCTGAGCAGGCTGCACTGTTTGCCAGAAGAGCACCTGGCAGTGGTGATTAACTGAGGGGTCTCAGTAGTGTCTGTGCTGTAGAGGTGTCACTCAGACAAGCAACACCACGGGCTGATCTGCAGATCCCCAGAATTAGAAAATGTCAATTTATGATGACTGTGTCCTTCCTGAAGGAACAGTTAGTGAATCATGCCTAAGCCTGGCCTCACTGGTTCTGTTGTGTTCCTGGTGGAGTGGAGCATGACAGGCCAGGAGAGGGAAGTGGATAATTATTGCCTTGGTGAGGAGCATGGCTACAATCAAAAATACCTGTTTGAGTCTTTTATAGATTTTCTACGTGACTAGACAAGTGAGGTAGGTTTTTTATTTGAACCAAGGTGTAAAATAAGAATAATAGTTCTTGCTCTCTTTCTGTTCCTTACCTACCCATATTGTGTCTAACAGGAGCGAGCTCTGAGCACAGCTGACCTCTCCAAGTGCTAAAAGAAGAAATTGGATAGGTACAAAAATGGCAGCACTTTGGGGCATACTGCATAAGTTATTGCCAAAAAGACAACTCAGGAATGAACGTATAATTTGGCCAAGACTTCATAGAATCATAGAAAGGTTTGGGTAAGAAGGGACTGTAGAGATCATGGAGTTCACCTCCCCACCATGGGCAGCGATGCCACCCACTAAATCAGGGTGCTCAGAGCCCCACCCAACCTGGCCCTGAACACTTCCAGGGACTGGACAGCAATTCCATGGAAATGACACAGGACTTGACTCTGAACTGTCAGGTTTGAAGTTCCAGAGGACTTTATAACCAGGCACAAGGCAGGAGGTGGCAGGCAGTGGTCTGGAGAGCCCTAGAGCAGGGATCCCGTTTCATTTTTGGTTTGTGACTGTTAAAATAAGGCCATCAATTCTTTGGATACCCATGCTCAGGAAATGAATCATGGCTGTTCATACAGGTGAATCTAAGGCATCTAAAGAAATCCTAAATTTCTACAGCCAGTTTCTCTAGCATCATGATATAACTGAAGTAGAAATCTCCCCCACTGCACCAAGTTTTTCTTGTTTGTCTTCAGGAACACCATTTTCCTCCAATGGCTAACAGAGCACTGTGGAAGGCCAGGCTTTTACCTTTGCATCAGTGCTACCAGATGTGAATTCCTCAGAGATTTTGGGATGATGGGTTGCTGTGGTTGACCCCGTAGCAAATTCTCGGGGCAGGTTCACCCCAAGAGGCAGGCAGTGAAGTAACCAGGCATCCTCACCACTGTAGGGAGGCAGAGCTCATGTGAGATTTAAACATTATTTTAGCTTTGAGTTTCTTTTTGAACAGCAGCTAATACCTCTCTATGTCAATGACAGTGGGGAGAGGAAGTAAACTCCCTGGGAAACGTGGGAATCCAGACAGGAAATTGAAGACAGATGAGACAGTGGGATCATTCGAGGAGTCCATGTGTGGGCTCTGCTTAGGCCTGAGCTGCCAAGGACACGTTGGTGCTGCAGACTTGGTGACATCCTTGGCTTCTTGGGGAGCCAAGGGCTTCTGCAAACAGCGCCACTGCAGCACTGACACTGATGGGATTTTACTGCCCTCGGTAGCAATTCTTCCCTAATGTCAAACTGAGCTGCTGTATCTTACAGGAAAGGACCTAAACAATGATGTATTCAGGCTGATGGGACTGGATTAACCCATTAATAAATAGGAGGTGAAGAGAGCAATCTTGTTGAACGTAATGTATGCTAATGATGTGACCTGGCTAATGGAGCCCTTTTCTATATTCTGTCATTGCGCACATCAATTATGCAGCCTCAATTATCATCCTGTTTTTGTATCATGTGGCTGAGAAATGAGACTTAATAGAGATGTTTCACCCAGTAAAATGCCTGATTAGGTTATGAAAGCAGAAACTCAAGGAAGAGAAGGAAAAAAAAAACCCTTTGTTACATTATATCCTGATTTAATTAGCCAAAAGATATTATTCTTTGTAAAGGCTTTGAAGTTGTAGAAATATTGCTGCAGGCTCAGCAGTAGAGATGAGTAACTGCCTAATACCTACAGCAAATACCCTGACACAACACTTGCAGACAGACAGATCTTAGCTAAACACTGCAAATCAGGCCAAGATCTCCATGTGGAGATTTCCAATGAATGGCAAAAGGTAGAGAGGGATTCTGAGAGTCACAGCTCCAGCTACATCTGGAAGGGCAATGACAGCAAGCCCATGCTACTGGTGACATCTTGGTGCATGTGGTGCATTTCAGGGTGTGTGGTGGCTTTTGGTAGCAGTTGTCAGATAAATATTCCCCTTTCTTTGCTGGGTGGTCCTTTCCCTTGCTCTTTTTCTTTGTTTTTTAAATGTGAGTTACACTGAGTTTCTGTAAGTTTCACTGTTTTGGGGATTTTGTGTTCCCACTGCAAGCCTGGTAGTGAGGATTCATCAGGTTCATTCCATCTGTCAGGTTCCTCCTTGTTGTCTCAGGTTGGTTTCAGGTATTTCTTGTGTTTCTGACATGGCTCAAAGGATAGTCAGCCCTGCAGGACAGGAGAGGGCCCTGGAGACAACCCAGGGTGTGATGAGAAGTTACCAGAGGGGGAAAAAAAGGAAACCCTCACACGTTTGGGGTGGGGTTTTTTTGTTTTTGTTTTTCTTTGTTTGTTTGTCTGTTTGTCTGTTTGTTTTTTTTTTGCAGTAGCTGAATCCATGCAGGAGGTTGTGACCCTTGGGCTGTGCTTGCAAGACAAAACCTGTAGCTTTTGACAAGGTGGGAAAAAATGTAGTAGAGAAGGACCTAAGCAGTGGGATGAAGGTGATTGACTTAAGTAATATCCAGATTCCTTAAGGCAGATCCAGACTCCACTGCCTTCAGCAGGGTGGTGACTTTGCACCAGGGAGAGATCTGTCCCTTTCAGACCTGTCTGAAGACAACGCTTTGAGTTTTCATCCATGATGGCAGGAGCACGACCAGAAACTCCATGTTTTATTTAATTTGAGGCATAACCAGCCAGCTAGATCCCTGATAAAAATCACAGGTCTGATTCACACAGGTTTTGACTGAAGTGCAGTGGCACAGAAAGCTGGTGCGGAGCAAGGGTGAATCAGGTCCTTGGCATGTGTGAGTTGTTAGTTCTTTCCTTCCCTCAGGGTCTCACCTGCCATGGCAAGGAATAATGTCACACTCATTGAGAACATGATTGGAATGACAAAATGCTCAGGGTGCAACATTTACTCATCTGCTCTTGGCCAGTCCATCTTCTAGGCTCAGGACATAATTTGGGAGACTTGGGGGAAATGAACACCTGGGCCCCCTGTTCCAGCTGTAGCTGTGCCTCCACTTTTGGGTTCATGGCCTGACTCCAAGAGCTGACTTTGCAGCTGGAGCTGCTGCTCTTCTTCACTGCTGCTGCTAAAAATGGTTGATATTGACCTCAGCTTTGAAAAGCTGCCTCTGCAGCAGCCAAATAAAATAGTGGTAACACTGTGGCTTGGTACCTCGGAGCAGTGTGTTGTCACAAGCTGTGCTGTGTCACAGGTGTTGGCAGCTATGGAACCCAGCATTAAATTTCCTTTTTATCATATGCTTTGTGGATGGTTTAGCCATCCTCTGGTGCCATGCTCATCCCCAGTGCTGTGCATCTAATGTGCACAAGAGGTGGCCCCAGAGAGCAGGAGTGGAGTACGTTACGAGGTAGAAATTAGTCAGGTCACTTGCTGTCTGTCTAAGGAATGGTGTTTAAAGATTAGGGATTATGGAAAAATGAATGGCATTGATGTTTTTCTTTTTGTATTTTTTTTTTTAATGTACCTTTGAACATCTCCAGCACTGGTGAGCTAACTTTGTGCAGAAAAGAGATGTCTGAAATGAAAGAGACTATAAGAATTTCAAATTTGAAGATAAAATTAAAAATCAAGGTTAGGAAGCATTAAGGAAGCTCTTGTTAGGAGCAGTGAGGTGGATTAATTTTTTTCCCATAAAAACTTTTGAGTGATGACATTTAAATACTAGAAATTGTTCAGTTTTAATTTCCATATCCCCCTTCTTGCCCACATACACTCCTCAAGACTTTATGCAAACTTCAGTTTTAATTTGTGTGCCTCAGTGGACAGGAGTGAGGTTGTGTTTTTGAAGTGAGTGCCTCATTATTGCTTTGTGTTCTTTCCTGTTAACTTCCATGCAGTATCCAGCTTATCCTGGCTTGATTCTAAATGCATCTTAAATGCAACACCACCTGCTTGGCTGTATGTGTTTCCTGACCTCCTTTTCATTTCTGTACAATGTCCATATGAGCTATCATAGCTTTGAAAATTCAACTGCAGGGCAGAGATTTCTTTGCTAGAATCGATCTTTCTCTTTTCCTCAGAAGCCATCAAATAAAGGGATACTTGTGACAAATAACCATGAGAAAGATCACCACATTAGAAATCTTTTGCTTTGTGCTGCACTAGCTCTGTGTAATTTGGATGGGCCCTCAGTTACTTGTCTTTCACCTTTGGGGTAATTATTTGCTTGCGAGTGACGAAGATTCTTGATCCCATTTTGACCTGCAGAACTTGTGATAAGGAAAGATTTGCCTTCAGGCTTCGGTCCACAAAAGCCTGATATTTCTTTTTTTCTCCTGTGAGATGAGAAGCTCATTATAGCTTTAGGGTCATCACTGAATGACTTTATCCAGTGGCCTTCCAGCACTTCCACAGGGGGATTCATATCATCCCTATTGTAATAATCCTGTATACATTGTTTTAATTTCTATATCCTTTTCATCTAGCTGCCGAGGGAAGAATGTTTTACAACTCTTAATGTACTTGGCCTTGAAGCTTCTGAGTTAGAGAAGACTTCATTGTGCCCAGGGCAGGAGTGGGAGAATTGAGGAGCAGAGAAAGGAAAGTGTTTGCTAATTCTCGCTCTTCGAGTGACTCAGCCATGAATAAAATCAGGGGTAATATGGCTTCAAGCAGCTCTTTTGTGCAGTGTTTTGCTGTGTGATGATAAAATTTGTGTTTCACTAGGAGTTGTTCTGTGCCTCTTGGCTGGAAGAGGTTGGGTTTTGCCAAACTTGGACAATCTGGACTCGTCTGATAAAAATGAAAATATGCCAAACATTTAGAAGGAAACCAAAATGTTGGGGTACTTCAAAGACGTTCAGAAGAGCTGCAGTCCAGGCACAGTGTTCTCCTATTCCCTTCCCTCTGGGGACTTGCTGCAATAACACAGTGCAGTGAGAAATGCCTCCTAATTCTGAGGTGATCATTAAAGCTGTGTCCACCAGACGGTGTCGCTTACAGGCAGAGCCCAAACAAAACTGCCCCAAGTGTCACTGCCAGTGCTTTGCCACAGCACTGGCTCTGTCAGGAGGGGACTGAATTTAAAATTCAGCCCATGCACTTCCCATTCCAGAGAGTTTTGTGGGCTGCACAAGAAGGGTTATTGATAGTTTATCCAAATGTTTTTTGACAGAGCCTTTCACACGTCCCTCCTGGTGGCACAGCACGCAGGGCTGCCTTTTATCACTGTTGGTTGGATGGTACCCAAGGTGGCTGTTCTGCCCTTGTTCATCACAAAATGATCCATAAAGCAAATTGGGATATCTAAATGCACCAGGCTGTTCACAGATCCCACAGCAATTATTTTGGAGTGTTGCATGTAGAAATGTTTGCCAGAGGTGGAAAGCAAATTGTACAAAATCTGCTCTCTGCAAGCAGTGGCTGTCTCAGTCCATTCTCACTTGCTCAAGGAGAAGGATGGGCTTGGCAAGCCATCCAGCAGTAAGCAGAAGATATATTTGGAGCTGAAATACTAAGTACAGCCCATCATAGATGGTCCAAATTGGACTAAAAGACAAAATGATCTCTTCCAGCCTTGCTGTTTGCACATTCATCAGCCTTTGCCAGCCAACACAAGGGCTGCTGGGTTGGAGCCCCTTTGGCCACTGGTCATCATTCAGTGGTGGGGATGTGCTGAGCCCCCTGCCACTGGCTGATGATTCAGGCCTTGGATATCCAGATGACATCTTCTGTTTCCTTCTTATGCTGTGGAATTATCCCAGTGACCAGCCAGCTTCCTGCAGAGCACAGCCAAGAAATACTTGTCCCACATGGGATCTCTAGGTTGCAGCCTGGGAAGCGGGGATTAGGACTCAGAATGCCAATGCAGATGGATATGTGTGCCCACAGTGTGTGCCCAGACATGTTTGCTGTGTGTGTCTCTGTGGTTTTGGGCATGTGTTGAGTGCAGAGGTGCCTTTTGTACATCACTCCTCAGCAATGGGATGATGATGGTCTCTGTCTGTGCCTGTACAGGAGGGCACAGTGAATGATCTCTCTTTGTGCCTGTCTGTGTGAAATTTGGACCTCTGCTTTCCAGTGTGACATCACCAGATCATTCCTTTGCTGAACTGGTTGATCTGATTAGAGGTGGCTTAAAAAGGGAAAGTGAACTGAACAGGTGGCAGACATAAATACACAGCTGTGCATTATTGCTGATTTTATTGCTACTTTATAACGCTGTCCACGGTTATTTTACAACAATTTTCTCTATTGGTGACATTGCTGTAAATCTCACTGTAAAATGGCCCTAAATGTGCAATGAATTCTATTAAGCAAAATGGAGAAACTTAGAGAATCACTCTTTTGTGATGAAATGAGAGACAGGGAGAGAGATGCAGCTGGGGGAAGAGCAGAAAGCCATGGGGAAAGAATTAGGGGACCAAAAGGCTTGTTACATAAGGAGGTTAAATCTCCTGGTGTGGTGCTGTAAGAGCACTGTGGATAAAGCAATGGCTCCTCAGACCCACTAGATGGAGATGGAAAGAAGCATTTTCTCCACGATGCTGTTCCTGTAGCTGCCTGCTTGTGCTTTGCTGGCATATTGAATGGCTTTTACTTACTGTATCTTAAACCTGTCCTTAAAGCAATTACAAGATTTCTCCAGAGTCATATTTGGCATGTATGGGCTATATCCAGGCTTTTAGCACTGGCTAATTTGCCTGGCCTAATTTTGTATATGTTCCCATTTATATTCATGGTCAGTATCTATTGTAGTTACAGGCTTTCTCATATAAAAGGCACCTCATTCTTTTCTAAATTTTATTGAGAATTAATAAAGCTTCTTGCATGTCAGCAGGATGGAGGCTAGAGAACTGGAAATATTTTTCCTTCTGAAAATCAATATCTCATTTGCTCTGTCAATTATTAACTTTGCTCACTTTTTTTCTTTGGTGCCTATAAAGTCTTTTGGGGCTGAGTCCTCTGTCTAGGACTGTCTGAAATACAGAATCCCCTCTTCTTTGAGATGTCCAGCACCAGTGCTTGCCCCTAAGTCTGAGAAAAATCTTACAAATATCCTGCCATGAAAAATGTCAGTCTCTGAAATGTTTTTCTTGGTGATACATTTACCTACTTCTTCTGAAAGTTGATTTTTATCATAAAGTGAAGCCAAAAGTTTAGAAATGTCTCAAACCCAGAAACGCTGGGATGGAGGAATAAATGAAGAGAAATTCTGGAACACAGTAACTCTGGAAGAAAAGGCCAGGGCTGCCCAGGGATGCTCTGTGCCACATGGCTCCACTCTGGTCACACCTGGAGGCTCTCAGCTCCCATGGGCTCCTGCTTTTTCAGATGCTCAGCCTTCCCACAGAGATCCTGGAAGCTCAGCTTTGCTAGCAAAGCCTGAAGAAAACAAGATTCCCATCCAGCAGTGCTGTTGGAATCCGTGCCCACAGACCCACTGTGATGTGTTAGAGGTTTACAGGAAATTTCAGCTGAGGAGGATTTTCCACTGACATGGTGTGCTGCCCAACAGTGTCTGACCAGTTGCTTTGGGTGACAATTTAATGAATACCAGAAGGTCCTGGAGCACCTTCTGTGTTGGGAGCTGCCTGTCCTCATCACGCTCTGGAGCTGGAGCAGCATTTGCTGTGTTTTCTGAGAATCTCTTTATTGAGGTTTAGCTAACAGAGCTCTCTGTGTGCCCAGGGCAGGCTGGGCCCACAGCTGTGGCCATCTCCTGATGGATGGAGAAGCACAGAGCTGCTGCAGCTCATTTGCCCTCGACTCCATGACCATCTCTTGAGCACTGGGCTGGCTCACTGTCCCCTGCAGCTGGGCCATGACCTGAATTCCTGCACTGGACCTGCTCTGTTGCTTCTAAACTCTGTGATGGTTGAGCAGAGAAAGTGTGTTTGAACATGGCCATGAGCATTGCACAGCTCATGCAATAGCACCCCCCAGGGCCATGCTCCAGCCACTGAAGTTGTGAATCTCCATGCTCTGTTTGCACTCTGAATTTGCTCCAACCTCTTGCAATCCCCCAGATGACTGGCAGCTCCAGAGCAGCACTTTTTCTTTCATTCTTTGCTTTTCTTTCCCCCCAGCTGTGTCTCACTGTGTGGGGCAGAGATGTGTGCTCAGCTTTCTGCACCCTCCATCTGGGACTTGATGTGCTCCCCACCTGCAGCTCCCAGGCTTTGCAGGGCAGACCCTAAGACACTTGCTGAGCTGTTTGTTTAGTGTTGCTGTCACTGCTCATTCTTCACAGGAGTGAGACCAGGACCCACTTTCAGCAGACCCTTCTGTCTCCACAGCCACGTCCATGGATCCCTTCCCAGCCTGCCAAATGTCAGCAGTGTGAAAGGGAGTTGGAACATTTGGGGCTGCTCTTGCAGAGGAGCTTTCCCACACACAGGCTTTGGCTCCCATACAAGATTAGTGAGGTTTTTTAGGAGGTGATGATATACAGGATGTCAGAGTAAATGCTCTGATGGTCTGCTGTGGGCTTCAGTGCTTGAACTGGGGGGAGAGAAGCAGTGCAAGTGTCACTCTTCTAGCAGGGACTGTTGCCACTGTTGGATGGGGGATTTGTCCTGCCCATGATCAGGAAACATCCAAGAAAATGGGTTTTGATTAGGTGGAGTTGCCTGTAGGCTTGAAGTGATGCTGAGCTGTGGGGAAGGCAGGTAGCACTCCTGAGTGACCAGCACTTTGTCACACTTTGTCTCATTGGCTACGGCTCCGGGCAATTGCCCTGGTCACTTGTCCCTAAAACTGCCTCGGGAGGCTCTCTGCAGTTAGCAATCTGTTTTAATCCCCAGAGAGACTATTTACTCTCATTCTTCAGCTCCTGCAGCTGAGCCCGTGCCTGGCCTTCATTCCAGAGCTGCCCAAGGGCTCTCTGTAGCAGCTGCCTCGTTGGAGGTGAATTTTCAGCTGTGCCAGAAGAGACTTGCAGAGAAGTTTGTGTTGTACTTAGTCATGCTGCTTGGTTCCAGCAGTGTTATTTGTCCCACAAGACCACAAATGCAAAAATCACTTACAAATGTATAAAAGCCCCCAAACCACTGAGCACCAGGTAGAAACACTCTTTTACAAGCCACTGATTGCTCCAAGGGTCTCTCTGGTATTGAAAACCCACCATTTGTTGGCCTGTAGTAACCAAATTCACAAACTACATCTCTCAGGTGGCAAGGGGAGTTTGTTTCCAAATCTAAGTGTTGTCGCCAAGTGTACGTTAGAGCAGTGGAAAATAGGTATTTGTTTAAAGGGGAATTACACTTTCCAACTCAGAAATATGTAGCGTTTTTCAAACTGATTGCAGTTCTGTTTCTTCCTCTGGAGAGGACAAGTGTGTTTTCTGCCTATAAGCTGAAGTGGAAGGAAATTGGACTAAGGGTTTTTTTGATGGTATTTAATGATATCTTCAGAAAAATAGGTGGCAAATATATCCTTGCAAGGGATGGTTAGGGCTCAGTATCTCTGCAAAATCCTGCTTTCCCAGTGGGAATCTCAGCCCAGTGTCTGGCATGGGGGACAGGCCAGGGGCTCCACACACCAGCTGGCTTTTCTGTGATAGGTATGGGTACTTATAATTACAGAAACAAAGTTTGTGTAGCAGGTGCACGGTAGCAAAAGGTGGATTGCTCAGTTTGTTTTATCTGTGTGAAGTCATGTACCGAGTATGAATCTAATCCTTCTGAACTCCAGATTCTTGTGAATCAGTATTTTATGCCTTTTATTTCTCTAGTAGAAATAATTCCTCACTGTGAGCATTCTTGCCCCTGTGGTGAAGTTGTGCTCCCAGCTCCCAGCACAGCAAACCAGTGATGGGGGGACAGGGAAAGAAACCATCAGACAGGATTGGGATGAGGAGTCACCATACGAGGAGAGCAGTCCAGAAAATTCCTCCTGTGTTTAAATGAGTGGAACTACTCCAATAGAAAGAGTTTGGCTGGTATTTTGTACAGGAGGAAGTTGGAGGGTGGAAAATATCTTATTGAGGGCGTGGAGAGAAAGGGAATAATGTCTCCTCTGGGAGGAAGTGACAGGGGACTTGTGTTTGGTGGCCTCTGCCAAAATAAAGGCTTTGAAATGGAAACCTGCAGATCAGTCTGGCCTCCCAAAGTGCCACAAAAAAACCAGCATTTTGGTCCCTTTCATATGTGGTGGCAGCTTTCTGTCAGCTGGGGGAACACAACCCTGGCCACCTCCAGCATCCCCGCGTGTGATGGACGTGGGTAACGTGTGCATTGAAGGATCTGTCTTTTGCATGTTGTACACCCGTGTATCTATTTCAGGGTAGAGCAGCTTCATTTAAACTGCCTGGGAAGATTAAATTATATTATTCTCTTAACATGACAAGAGGGTGACAGGCTCCTGCTTCACCGCAGAGTGGGGGACAGCGAAGCGGAACTGGGAACATGTTCCTGCTCCCGGCCCGGGAGGAGCCGATCGATCCGAGAGCCCCGCAGGGCATCAGGGGGATGAGAGAGCAGGGACTAATTTCAACAGCCTGATGTAAAACACCAGCATCCCCTGCTTGAGCTAAATCACAAAGAAGGGTTCTGGGCCTGTCAGGCGTCACGGCGCAGGCAGAGCAGGGGGTTTTGTGGTGCTGAGGGGGGTGGAAGAGCAGCGGAGGAACAGCTTTGGGTTTTTTAAGCTTTGTTTTGTTTGTCAGCTTCTGACCTCACAACAAATGAATGCAACTTTGCATAGGCAGAACTAAATAATCCATTTTATTTTCCAGATGGGAGCAGTAAGAGTCCTGTGTTTGAGGACTAGCTGAGGGAATTAACAGAATTCTTCTTCTCCCTGTCTTTTGGCAGACCTGCATTGGTAAATTTGGATGTTGATGAAAGTCTTGCAATGATCATCTCTGTACCTCCTTTTCTTGTTAGCAAAGCATCGTTTCCCTACCTTATAGCAATGTTTGACAGTTCAGGCATTAAAGACTGTGAGATGCTCAGATTGAGGTATAATTCATACAAGATGACTTAGACACAACTTCCAAATCCCTCCAGGACTGGTCATTCCAACACTGCTCTGGGCAGACTGTTCCAATGCTTGACAACTCTTTTGGTGAAGAAATTTTTCCTAATACCCAATCTAAATCTCCTGGCACAAGTTGAGGCAATTTCCTCTTCTCCTGTCACTTGTTACTTGGGAGAAGACACTAATTCCCACCTGGCTACAATCTTCTTTCAGGGAGTTGTAGGGGGTGGTGACGTCTCCCCTGAGCCACTTTTTCTCATCTCTGTGTCTCTTTTCTGGACACTCTCCAGCACCTCAATGTCTTCCCTGCAATGAGGGCCCAGAATCTGAGTACAGGATTCCTGGACTGTTTCCTCTCTGCTGTGCTGTATTTTCAGCAGGTATCTGCTAAGTCAGTGAGAAGTCTCCAGCCCCTCCTGTTTTCTGCCCATGCTGCCTGCACTGCTATAGATGCACTTCAGCTGGGCTATTGATCTCATCACCTGTTTGGGGGGAAGAAATCTTTAATTCCTGTGTGACCATTCTCAGGCAGGTCTGTGGTTTCTAACACATCAATAACCCTTGTGTCTTTGCTGCCACTGTTACCAGAGCTCTGGGAGAAATTCATATTTGGCTTGAAAATCTGTCTGTTCTCCTCAATTTTGGCAGGACCTTTAAGCCTTTCAAGCTTTGCTCTAACAACATGACAAAGTCTTTCCAGTGCAAGTTTTCACATGTGCTGAGGAAATATTTATTCTACTGTGAAGAAACCGTGGAGCTGTGCTGATGGCTTAAGCTCCTGAAGGCATCCATACAGTGGGAAAATCAGGCCCTAAGTTATCTCTGACAGCAAATCCTGCAGATTCTCATGGCTTATATCAGAGGTTCTGCAGACTTTCTTATATTCCCTGTTGCTTACTGCTTAGACTTCTTTAAGGAGCAGGAACACCAATGGCTGGCTCATAGACAGTCACTTTGATGCTGGAATAAGCTCTTGCTCAACACTGAAGGGAGCCAGTTGCTCTCTCAATTAGATGTTTGATTTGCTCTCAGGAGGAGGAAGAGGGGGATTCTTCCTTTCTGCTTCTTTCATACCCAGCTTTAAACAACTTCCTGGGAACACCAGCCCTCTGTATGCTTCCTCCCAGGTGAGCACACCAGGGTCTGCCTGGTTGTTTGGGACACCAGCTGCAAGCCTGCAGAGCTTGGAGCATGAAGTATTTAGGAACAATGAGACCTCTTCTTGTATTTCCTTACCTGAGGTCACTTCATGACATCGGGGGAATTCTCCTTTCAAACCTGACATCCCAGCATTGCTTTGCCACTGCTGGCTTGACTAAGTAACAACCATGGGTATGTGTGAAAGCCAGTTTGTTTCAGGAGGCTGAATTCCTAAATACTCAGATCACACACCCAAGTGCTTACACAAAGCATTAGTTGTGCTTAGTTCACTAACAAGATTTACATGTGCACTGTGCTAAAGGCAGGGAGAGCAAACTCTGCCCCCAGAGCTGCTCTCTGACAACGGCGACGCGCGCTCAGGGTCAGGTACCAGGGATTTGTCACAAAGGCTTGACAAGTTTAACAACACTTCAGGTAGATCGACTCTCACTCTGAGCTTAATGTTCTAGAAATGCTCCTCTGGCAAGGCTGAAAGGCTGGGAAGCTGCCTTAGAGGTGTAATGGGACTCACTTGTGGCCATCATCGAATCGAAAATTGTTCCTTTGAATATTGGCTGCAGCCTTTAAGATTCAGGCTGCAAGAATGTAATGCTGCCAAGGTGCTTTTCTTGGTAGAGAAAAATCTCCCTCTTGATATTCAGCAGTTTCTTTATGGGGTTGTTTGGTCTCTAGACATGAGAGAATCCTGGCAATTTTGCTCATCTGAAGACAATGAGTAATGCATGGTGCTTAGTACAGTGTGTCACTCTTCACATCACTGACTATGCTTTATTTTCTATTATGTTGAAAGGAGTGATTCTATTATGGACTATCATTTTCTCCTTTTACTGTGGTTTATTTCAAGGATTCCTGCTGGAGCCTTGTCTACAGAATATTTCTAGATTACAATTGACTATCTAAGACTGTTTCAGGAATGCTTAATGGGCAAACTCAAATTAGCCAATCTGTAGAAGAGAATTTTGGCCTTGAGAGCTCTCTGAGCATGTGCCATTCTGCAGGCAAAGGGAAAAGGCTGTCTGCTGTCAAGGTTTCAGTAGGTGTCAGTGTGGATTTTAAACTGGATGCTCAGCCTGACTATTTAAGTTCCTTTCTTTGTGAATTTACCATGGTCCTGTTATCAGTCATCAGCCCTTGTTCAATTTAATCTCCTCTTTCCACACCCTGATCAAAGATTGCTGCTGATAGGGGATCACTAACTCAGATAACACAGCCAGGACTCAGAGGGTGAGTGGTCATAAGTCTCCACAAACCCATGACCCAAATATCCTGCTGGTGTGGCTGGGGGCTGTAAGAGACAAATCTATGTGAGGCACAGGCTTCCCATCCATCCTGGTGTGACCTTCAAAGTCCTTATCTGGCAGGGATTGCTCAGCCTGCATGGGAAGATCAAAAGAGCTCATTTTGTTCAGCCCATCAACATTTGGGTCTGACTCTGGCTGCTGTCAGGAGCACATCAAAGGTAAACATGAGAACAAATAGGCAAAGAATGGCCAAGGAGAAGGGTGGGCTGCCAGCAAGAAGCCATCTAATCCCTCAGGAGTGATATTCTGAAAGAGCCTTCAGAGAGGACACTGGGATGGGTTTAGAGCAAACACTGAGCAAAGCAGAAGGCAGCAAGTGGTCAGTTTTATGGCAGGTTATTCCAGATTTTGGGCAGTGTTTCAGCACGTTTTTCCTCTGATCATTATTAAAATATTGAAGAATAATTTTGTTTGTCCTCCATATGGTTTTATTTTTTCATCTGTTTTAAGCATAATTGTTGGTGTGTTTATAAGTCACATCTGAAAGTGCACTGAGCTTTCAGGGTCTAGGAGAGAAAAATACCAAAGCCTTCTTCAGCTATTTTTTAGGTGGCCTTATTTGAGTGCATTTATTAAGTAAAGAGAGCACCAGAACATTGATATCCACTTTGGAGCAATGCAGAGGTCCTCAAGAAAACAGGACAGCAAGTTCAGAAAGTGAGGTGCACCCTGGCCAGGGCTCTTAATTAAGTTTCTGAGCCCTGCAGAAGAGTGTAGGTGGGGCTGGGGGACCAGAAAGGCAGCTGCCCACCGTGGGAGTGAATCCAACCCACAGCCTGGGGATGTGCTTCCCTCTCCTCTCTGCTGCCCAGAGCTTTTGTGCTTTTAACTGGTGCTGTTTGCTCCAGAGATGGTGGATTTCAGGGTTGGTTTTGGCACTGGATCCCCTCTTTGGGGAAGAGCACAACTAGCTATTTCAGTAGTGGTGTGAAGCAAAGCTTTTTTGTTTGTTTGTTTGCTTGTTTAAATGAAGAAGGAGTTAAGTGCATGCTTAAGTGATTTCCTGGTGGAGGATCCAAGTTACAACTCTGTGATGGTAATTAAGAAGCCATTAGCAACAGAAAATTAAAAAGAGAAAGGTTAGCCCATATTTTATAGGAGCCCAGAGAAGAATGTGAGTGTCCCTCTTATTATTAAAATATTCCAGTGCTTTCTCTGGGAAACAGCACTTCAGAGAGAGGCCTCAGTGTGTGTACCTGTAAAATCTCTGGTGTGTTTGATGTTGGCACTTCTCTGAAGATGTGTTCTTCCAACACAAGCCTGAGTCAGTAACAGAGAGCTCAGAGGAAAGGCTGGGCTCCAGGAACAAACAGAGCTTTCGTTTCCTCTCTTTGAGGGCTTTGGATGGCAAAAAAGAAGTGTAACCTGGCTGTTGACTGTGTTTCTGTGCCGTGTTCAAAAGTCTGGTGTGGAGGAGACCAGGAGCTGTAATTGGTATTGAGTTAATTCCTGCCTTCATCCTCGCTGCCTTGCAAACTTCAAAGCAGCAAAGCTCCTCTCTTTACACCTACGAGCATCATTTCCAGAGCTGAGCAAGGTAATTTTCACATGCAAATTCAAGAGGCAAGCTGGCCTTATCTGAGAAGGGGGACACGGTGCTTAATGGGACAACAGCACCTCCTTGTTTTCCCAGAAAGGGAGCAAGGCAGCAGAAATAAGACTTCCTTTTCCTGTCGTTTTAGGGGAAAATGCCACCTTGTGCTTTGTTTTTATGCTTTCAGTTGTGTTGAAAGCTGGGAAAATAGAATGCAGTTTGCCATCTAGAGCTTTGTACCACATTTTTCATACGCATTTAGAAGCATAATGCAGGAATCAAAGACCTGGCAGAGATACAGGTTGCAACTCCCCTCATTCTCAGGCATTGGAAACACGCAGATTTGTGGACATTAATCTTAATATTATTGATGTAGTGGGAAAACAGGGAGCAAATTTATGGTATGTACAGTCCTCACTGTTGGTTTTTGTCATATTCTCTTTGGAACTTAATTTCTGTCATTTGTTATTTCAAAAGCTGCCTCCTTGGTCTTGAGTTTTGGTGTTTTTTGTCAGTGGCTGTAACAGCAGAATCATTGGGAAGTTATTTAACCTGGAGAGAAGTGAGTGCCAGGGGACCAGGCAGGACAATAACTGATGTGATGATTTAGTCAGGTCACTTTGCCACTGCTGCCAAGACATCTAAGGAATTGACCTCAGGGTTTGAGTTGCTCAGCTTCTGAAAACACCTGTAGCTTGGTTGTTTTTTTTTTTGTTTTTTTTTGTTTTTTTTTTTAACAGTTCCACAAAGCCTGCTGTGGTTTTTTGGGGCAGAAATGTGACTCTCATGCTTCCTTTTCTCGATTCTGTCTCCAGCTGTGCTGTCTGTTGGTGGCACAGTGAACAGGTTCAGTGTGGCCCCAGGTGCCCATTGACTGCAGCATAAACCTGGGTGCAGGATGCTGTGTATAAACATACAAACAGCTCAAGCTCACAAACACTTGGGCAGTTTCATTTTCACTGCAGAGATTCTCTGCATCAGTTTCCTGTGTGGGTTGTCAGGTGTGAGCACGGGATGTTTTTGGGTGAGGGCAGCACTTTTCAGTGAATTAATGATTTCTGAGGCTCTCAGACAGGGTGCAGGGAGTGTGTGGAGTTCTCTGCTCCAGGCTCACAGGCCAGGGTGGGTTGGCTGCCACCTCCCTGCACCCCCCACATCTCACCCAGCTGTCTGTGAGAGACACCACTGACGACCTCTGCAGAAAGTGAGGGCTTAATTGTTAATTGCTATGAACTCTGAGTCTGATTGAAATCAGCCTTTATTAAATTAAATAAGCTCCATCTGTGTGCCCTTCCACCAGAGACAGAGAAGGCAATTCAAAGGAGCATCTTTCAGATAATATTCCTGTTTCAGTTAAGGTGCAGAATAGAAAAGTGGCTCAGTTCTTAAAATCTAAGCCAGGTCTCCTGTCTCTAATAAATCAAACCCAGCTCCAGCAGCTGTGTGAAATGGGAATAAAAATCCACTCAATGGAGTGGACCTCAATGGTTTGGGTCTCACTCTCCAGTGTTGATAATAAATGAGAGCCAGGAACTGGCCTGGAATCATTCCATGGGTGAAATAGACTTGCAGTTTCATTCTCATTCTTCTTCTTAAGATTTAGATGGGGATGACATTTTTCCTGGTGTTTTCAGGTTTCCCTGTGGGAATCTTACTGTGAAGACAGATGTGATCTGGCTGGATGCTTTACTCCCACGGTTTTGTTCTGGTTTTTCATGCCACTCAGATCCCAAAGTCAGTGAAGTCCAGAGGACGTGACATTTGTTTTTGCACGTATGCTCCTCCCTTCCCACTTGATAAAGCTTTTGACTCACCCTTTGATATGCAACCAAAAGGATGCAGAACTAAGGTCTAAGTATGAAGAAACCTTGGTAAAATAAACCCTAAGAAATGAAGCTTATCAGAATTACAACAGAACTGATAAGATAATGACACCTGCGCTCCAAATCTCCTTTCCCTTCCTCAAACAACTTCTTGGGGTATTTGGACTCTGGGTCTGAAAGAGTTGTTTATCATCATTTATAAAGCAGCCCAGGTGAGTTGCTGATAAGAGTGACCCTGGGCAGCTTGCTGACAGACATGATGTGCTGAAGACCTTTGGATGGCAAAAGGAGAGTTTTGGAGAGGAAGAGGCATCTCTGGGTAGTGATCCTGCCACCTACATCCTGTCACCTGCCTTTCTGTGGCAGTGGGAAAGCAACGTGGAAACTTTGTAATGCAATATCCACGGAAGTGCTGAGTGATACCTGGGGCAGTCCATGGTCATGAGGGACACTGAGGCCTTTGGTGGACCTGTGTGGAGGGAGAAGACAAAAGTCCCAACCAATTCACAAATACCTCTTTCAGTTGTAGTTTTGGTTGCCAGGCCTATATTCCAGCTTAGGGGATCCAGAGCTTCAATGACATGAGTAAAATGTTGTGCCTGAGATGTTCATCTCTATTTTAAAGTTTCCTCAGCCTCACTGAAGTTTTGCTGATTGAGAAAACTCAGCAGCTTCCCAGGGCTCTGGGGGAAGGTTTGGGTGTTGGCAGACAGATTGCCCAGAGAAGCTGGGGCTGCCCCATCCCTGGAAGTGTCCAAGGCCAGGTTGGACAGGGCTTGGAGCAACCTGGGGGGTGGAACAAGATGATCTGTAAGGTCCCTTGCAACCCAGACCAGTCTAGGATTCTATAAGAAACCAAAAGCAGAGATGTTTGGGCAGAAAATGGGGAACGAATCCCAGTTTTCTTTGTGCTGGCAGTTGGATAGATGGGAAAACTGTATTTCTGAAGAGTTTAGGAAAGGCAATTTATCCCAAGGAGGCTTTTGGATGTTTGCTTGCAATTACCGTTGTTTTAGCAAAGTGAACAGAATTTGCTCTTTGGATTTTCATTTCCATGCCCAGAGTTTAGAGTTGCAGGTACCACCTGTTAACACTATGCAAACAAAATATAATTGACTCCCGCAGGAATCCCTCTGAAAGGCAGCACCTTGGGATTAAAGTTGCAGAGCCATCTATCTGAAATGATGTGGCAGATTTAATTAACGTGTCTAAAAATACACAGGCTGCAATCAAGCCTTTGCTTCTGCCCAAGCCTGCTCCCTGAAGGGGAATGCACATAATTTTCAAAATCTTGGGTTCTGTCAGCCACCTGTGAGTTGAATTTATTGATGCATGAGATTATCATAAAATTAATTTGGACACTGCTGAATTATGAGGTTGAAAACAGGTTGAGAAGTAGCTGCTCACCCAGTCTAAGCCATGTGCTGTCAGTAATGTTCTTTCAAGCCCAGATGCAGAGCATTACCAGAGAGCTCCAGTTGCACACTGTGAATGTGTGGAGGTGGGATGGATGCAGCCCTTTGTGGCAGGGAAAGAGCTCCGTGCTGTGGTCCTGGGAATCATTTGGGAATCATGACTTGAATCTGAGTGGCAGATAACTACAGACATCAAATGCATTTCTCTTCTTGCCACTCAGGAGACAGATCTTTGCTGCAGTCAGAGAGTGGCACAGCACCAAAACTGAGGAGCCTTCAGTCAGAATGCCTGTCTGTCTGACTGCCCATCACTTGGGGTTTCAGGCTTTGTAGCCAGTTTTTAATTAAAACAACTTTTTTTTTTTTGTTAAAGCTGTAGTGGGCAGTGATGAAATGTAGTGTGCTAAGGCTGCAGTGAAGATGTTGAGGGAAAGAACAAACAACATTTGTTACAGAGCTAATGTGATCTGCTTAGGAGTTGTTCCCTTCTCATGCTGGCAGGTTTTGGCATGGCTTTATGCCAGTCCTTCACTGAGGTACCTTTAGCCTTTTTGAGGTCCTTTTTAGGGTGCAAGAGAGGGCCTGGAGTGAGATGCCCCTGGTCTGACTGAATTAATGGCTTTGCTCACAAGCCCAGATGGGTGATTCCAGGTGAAGTTTTTCTCTGGTAGAGCTCCAGTGAGTTCAGTGACACTCTAACCAACCTAACCAGCAGCAATACTCCTTGGAACTGAAATAACACTCTTCATCCAGAAATTGCTGAAACATGTGCCTGGAAATGGAGAGGGGAAAGAGAGTGCAAACAGTGGGCAGTGACATCCTTGGTCAAATTTTCAAGATCCCCCGTGGTGCTGCACACACAGTCCCATGGGACAGGATTGCAATGCTGCTGAGAAGGGGTTTAAGGGAATTCAGGGTGTGGAGCTTCTAACTCAGGCTCTTGGCAGAGCTAAGGAGATGTTTCCTGGTATCTTTAATTCGTATTTCAAGGTTATCTTACAGTCTAGAGACTGAAAGAAAATATTTTAGACTAGCTAAAAATTTGGGATCTGCTGGATCCCAGTGCCTGTGGCTTTAGGAAGCAGGGCTGTGGTGCACAGACCTTACATTTCAGCCTGGTTGTGATGGCTGCCTCACTGCCTGCTGATTATCTGCCCTCATTAGCACAGCAGTGTCACAGGCTGTCAGTGTCCTGGTAGCTCGAGTGGCCTCCCCAGCCATTTTTATAACTACACTTCAGGGAACAGAGGTGGGTGCCAAGGTGACTGTTCAGCTTTAAAGCCCAGTAAGATAAGGTGCTTGAGAAAGCTTTAAATAAAATCTAACCTGTGGCAATCCCTTGACAAATCATCCGTTTGTGAACTTTTACTTCCTTAATCTCCTCCGTCAGACAGGCTAAAGAAAGTCCAAGGGTAAAAGAGAACTATTCTAATTTAGACCATCAACCTCATCCCCATGAACTGCTGGGGCTGTCTGCAAAGGCCTGGGATAGCATTGTCAGAGGGCTAACTCCTTCAAAATGGAGTTAAAATTAAAATGAAAATCTGTAAAATATTTCCTTTTGATAAAGAGAGGAGCAGAGAAGAGTTGTGTGATGAAAATGTAAATTCATGTCTCTGCCACTGGATTTTTTGCCTTTGGCCGAGGCCTGTGCTAAACTTTAAAAGTACATTTATGACTCTGTCATAGCCAGTGATAGTTTTGCTCTGTGTTTGGGATTGCAGTGGGATTGCACAGGTATTTTAAGGTGCCTGCAATTATGTGAACTAACCTAATGAAATCTGGTGAGGAGCTGCCATCCCCATTACCAGACCAGGGCTGTGCAGTCGGTGTTGTGAGGCTTAATGACTTTGCACAATGTTAAATTGTGCATCCTCTTGGAGAGAGGGTTCTGGCTCTTTTTCAAGATCTATAAATACTCTGGAAGTTGGCCTGGTTTCTTGTGGAGGACTGTGGGCACGGTGCAGGCTGGGTGTGTGCACACGTGTGCTCTGCAGGGAGCTCCTCCCTGTACAGAGCCTGCAGCCAGCCAGGCACTGCAAACCACCACAGAGAGAAACATCCCCAGGCTGGATGGTTTTATTTACTTCTTCACCTTTCAAACTGCCTTACTAAAATGTCAGGAGGCCATTACATAGCTCGTCTGTCCCTCAGTGGGTGTCCTTCCCTCAGGTGCAGAGGGAAATGTTCAGACCTAGGTTGGATGGAAGCAAGCTGAGTCTTTCAGAGAAGGACTGGGGATGCTCAGATGAGGAAAAGAGCCAGGATTGTGACTAATGGGGTGAGCTGTAACAGCCCTTGTGTCACTGCATCTGCCTGGGGGCATGCACAAAGGACACAGGGAAGGGGACTGTGACCCTCTGCAGGGTGATGTGATAAGACAGAAACAACCCTTGTATGGGGGATTTACCTACTGCAGCTCTGAGGGAAGGAAATTTTTATTGCACCTTCCAGGAAATGCACTTCATTAATTTATTTTGCTGCTTTTTCCCCACGAGCAAGGGACTGAGAGCAAGCACACAGCTGATGGCTGGGTACCATTGGCCAGGCAGCCATCCATGGCTGTGGGTCTGTCTGCAGCAGCAGGAGGCACTGGGAAGCACACCAGGGTGACCACCAGCTCCCATAAATAAGTTCTCAAAATTCTTTTTATAGCAGACTCTGAATAAGTCTTTTGGACTCCAAAGTAAATGCTGCTTCTGGAACTTCTCAGTGGATTTTTATTAGAGCTGGCTGAGGCTGGAGGAAACAGCCCCTCTGACGTCAGGGGTTTTATATCAGGCTGTTTCCATTTTTATACTCTGCTCCTCTGGGCATTTAAGGCATTTCCGCTGCAAAGCAGATCTGCCTGGAACTGCTTCATTCCCTTTTGCTCCAATTTCCAGCAGATAAAAGTTCTTGTTGCAAATTACCAGGACGGGTTTCAGCCTAATTCCAGGTATCACTGGGGGTTTATGTCAGTGGATATTTAGTGAACCTCGGGCAGAGCAGGTTTGCCATAAATAAGAGATGCTGAGCCTGCTCTGCTGCTGGGGGTGCAGGACCACGCTCCCTCTCCCCGTGTGTTGTTAAACGTCTGGTGCTGCATCTGCTGGCTCCCAGCCAGGGGGTCGAGGCTGCTTAGCTGAGGCCAGACCTGTTGCAGGTGTTCTCCATTGATCCCTGGCCAGGGCTGGGCTCGGCCCAGGGCAGCAGCTGTGCCAGGTGAGCCCTCAGGGGCCGAGCTGGGCTGGGCTGGGGGTCCCTTCCCGCAGGTCGGGAGCGCGGTCCAGCGGCCAAGGCCCAGCAGTGGGGACGGGCTGACAGGCACATCACCGGTGTCACCTCCTTTGGCCAACGACTCTTGGCTGAGAAAGAGCCTGGACTTGTGCTCGGACCTGCAGGAGAGCAGATGGCTGATGTGGTCACCAGCCACTGCGCTGCAATCCCACAAACTCAGCTTTCCATGGGAGAGGAGTGAAATGTAGAGCGTTAAATACAAAGCAAAGCAGAACCACTCCAGTATAACCTGCAGTGATGGGAATTCAGGGCTGCTTTTAAGCAGCAGGGTTCTTAACTCCAGGCGTTTTCTATTTGGTTTTATTTCCCAAACCCTGCATTATCTTGTGTTGTGGTTTAATCCAGGACATCTTGTTAGGAGAAACATTATTTCCCTTTGGCAATTTCTCTTCTCTTCTCTTCCTCAACTCTCCCACATTTTTTAAGCTTGCAGTGGGGAGATTAAAATTTATACTTGATGGAGCTCTGTCTGCCTTTATTTCCCCCCTTTCCTGGTTCTTTTACTCATCATGTTCAAATAGCACTAATTAAATCTGTTCTCGTTTAAAATGCAGTCCTGCCTTCAGCAGGCAAAATTACACCTGGACTTTTCTGAACCAGTCTGACCTTGGCAGTATTTCAGCAGAAACCAGTGGCACTGCTCAGTGGCTGGGAAGGGTTTGGTGTCCATAGCTCAGAGTCAGGCCCCTGATTATTTGAGTTACAGTCAGTGCTCCTGTCTGTCAGGGTTTGTTGGCTCACACGGGAGGTTATGTGAGCACAACTACATCTCTGCTCTGGCTCAGCTCAAGCTCAGCATCAGCTCAGTCAGCCAGGACAGGGAATTTCTGGGAGCCATTGGGATCCTCTGCACTGCTCTGCTGGTTTGGAAAAGGTGTATTAGCCCAGGAGCAGTGTCCAGCCCACATGAGAGAGCTCATGGAAATGACTGAGGGAAGACCTGGCCACAGCTGGCAGCCAGAGTCCCTGTATCACTGCTGCTTGGTGCCAGGCTTGTCCCAGCCTTTCAGCACCCACTTCATGAGAAATTGCAGGTAGGTTCCTGTGCAAGCCTTTGGCTGGTGTGTGCAGGACAGTGGGGTCACTCTTGGATCAGTCTCTGGTGTGGATTGTGCTTTCCCAGACACCTGAATTCAATCTGTGCTTCCAGCTGGCTGGGGCACCTTTTCTCATGGTCTGTCCTGGGCCCCCCAGTTTCAGTGCACAGCTCTCTTTCAGAAGTGGCTCGATTTAAAACCATGGGATTTTCCCCCCCCTCTTTCCAGATGTTTTGGTACCAACCATTGCATTCCTTTCCAAAGGAGAGCCAGAGACTCTGCAAACTCCCCATGAGACTTTGCTGTTGCAATTGCCCCATGATGGAGCAGCAATCTCAAATGCTGAGATAGATATGCAGGTAGTAAATAGCTTTGAGTATTCTTTGGAATAAAAGATACAAATCCCACATAAATGTAATAGAACTAATTATTTTTATTGCTAGGACCGTGCTATTCTATTTCTCTTGGGATAGGAGACTTGCTCAGACCCAAGAAAAACTGCTATTGCCTCTGTGCCTGCCTCAGATTCCTGCTGAACAGATAAATACCATGGGAAAGCACTTGTAATACAAACACTTGTTTATAGGCAGACATTTAATTATCATATTACAGAATTCTGGAGACCAGCTGCCACATGAGATTTCTGGCTGGGACACTGAACATAAAATTAAAACAGTGTCACATGCCCATGGAGCTGAAAACCTCGGCACAGTATTTGCACATTCCCGTTCTCTGTAAAGAGCTTCCTGGATGATATTTCTGTGCAGATTATTCCCGAGGAGTTGGAGTGCTGTGAGCTTGATGACGCGTTTGTGACTGGATCAGAGAGCAAATATTGTGATCTTTTCAGCATTGGCTCCCCGTGAGTGATTAAATTTCTTCTCTAAGGAATTTAGGTCATTTCCCAGGATCGAGGCACTGGGCATCTACAGAAAGGAAAGACAAAGTGGATTGTTTTCGTGCTTTTGAATCCAAAGTTTTATTGATAGTCCTGAGTCTTTTGGGAAAATGCATGTTAGTCTCAGTGCAATATGGAAAATAGTGCTACATCTCTGTAAGGGAAAGTGTGGAAGCTCCTAATCCTCATACGGTTTGCAAGATTGAATCATTTTCTCAGGCAAGTAAGGATTGTATTTGTGAGTAAGAGTGTTCAGGGCTGTGTTTTCTCTCCTCATCCCTCAGTGCTTTTTCCTGCACTCCATGACTGCCTGCTGAGTTGCATTCCTGTCTCCAATACTCCGTGTGCTCCAAGCACTTGTTCCCTTCCCTTCTCTTCCTGCCAGTTCAGTTTAGTCCCAGTGTCCAGGTCGAGATGTGCTTCCAGCAAGGGCTCACCAATTGTGGGGAAACTCACCAAGACTGACTCGGGAACTTCCAAATGTGCCAGATTTCTGAAGCAGTCAGTCATTCTCTGTCCTCTTTTGGTGTTCACTTGTGACAGTGGCTACAGGAGAGATGCTTGGGTTTCTAAAATAGTGGCACTGGAAAAGACAGTGATGACAACACAGAAATTCCTTCCCTACAGGTAGAACCAGCAGGAGGAATCTGTTGGTTTCCTGGTCTGTTTCAGTGTGAGTTGTCAGGAAATCAGCCTACGACATCTTCCTACTCCAAGAACAGGAGATGAACTGGCAGAAATATTTCACTAACGTATTTTTTTGGAGCACAAAATCCTGTTTATCCTGTAGTGAAAGCGTGTCTTAAATGCCACCTGAAAATTTCGAAGTGGCACTGCCTTGCCACCGTGCTGTGCTATAGGTGAGAGTCAACAGCTCCAGGTCAGTGCATGTGCATCCCTCAGGATCTGCCATCATTTTTCACTCCTCACTTCAGTCCTGTTGCTGGGTCTGGTTTTTGCCTATGAAGTCATAAAGAAACGAGAATGCTTTTCTATTCCACATGATAAACCCATAGCTGTGGGACTCCCAGGAGCAGATATGGAAGTTTACAACTCTGCAGGGTTTTGGGGCTGTGGCTCATGAGCCAGAGCTCCTGAGTGAAACCTGGAGCTATCTGGGCTTGTGCACTGCTGCTCAAAAGCCATGCAAGGCATAAAATGGGCTTTAACCTTCCAGTGCTGGCTCAGGGCTTCTCAGCAGTGTTGGCAAATTGTGGGCACAGCCACGGAGCCTGGATGGGAGCCCCAGAGAGCTGCTCTGCTGAGAAGCTTCTGCTTCTGCTAAGCGGTGTCTCCTCTCTGAAAACAAGTCCTTTTTTAATATGCCTCTGTCTTGTCTGGTGCCAGGAAGCAGGAGCAGGAAGATTGCTTCTGGCTTTGTAGATACCCAGTGGAAGTAGAGCTGGTCTCTTTTTTTAACTCAGCATGTGTAAAGCAGCTCATTACCAGGGTGAGTGGCCATCCTGGGCAGTGGTCCTCACGTCCACTGAGAGCTGGATCAGTATTCAGGCTGGAAATGGGGTTTTACCAAGCTGCTTGCCTGGTACTGCAATGCCTGAGCTCACCAGAGACCTGAGCTCATCCAAGTGCAAATACTGAAAGAAAAGAACAGGGGAAGGAGGATCCCAAAGTGTAGGGGAGGGGCTGTGTCATTTGTTTGTTGTCGTTTTTGTAAGATCCTCCCCCTTTTATCCTGAGATCATGAAGTGTTTTTATTCCAGCAGTGTCATAATATGAAGAAACACAAAACCACAGAGTCCTGTTGCAATATAATCTGTTGGTGGAAATCATGTGAATGTTTTGAAAGACCATAGGTTTCTTCACAGATCCAGCTGATTAGTGTGTCTGAACTGTAACTCAGAGCTCTGGGCATCTGCCCTCCATTACCACATTGGATATGATGAAAAATGACCCATCATCTACCAGAACACAATTCATTCTGTGACACACTGGGCAGGTGTCTTGGGATTTTGAGGAAAATACTTTAGATATGGGGGACAGCAATAGAAAAAAGTAGACAATACCCCATGTACCAGTTGCAGGGCTGGTGACAGGTTTCCAGCTTGGAAAAATAGCCCAGGGACAGTTTTCACAGCTGCCCTTTGGTGACCTTAGAGTTGAAATAACCCTGGCACACACCCTTGGCACAGCAGGAAACTCTGCATTGGAAGCAGAAACCTCATTTCCACTGTGCTCCCCAGGGAAGCCTGAAGGCTCTGAGAGTGTCTTACACAGATGGGGTGAAGAGAAGGGACAGGGGACACGGGCTGTGTCAGGAGGATGATGTGCAGTCTGCGGAGGAGTGTTGCCACTGCCACTCCTGCTGGAAGCAGGAGCCCCAGAAAGAGCTGAGCATACCTGAGGCAACTGGTGGGATTGGACCCACAAGTTTCCCAGGAACAGTCCCTCCTGTGTCTTTGATCTGCTGTATTTGAGAAGAGAAAGAGCCAGTGCTGGTGTTTCTGAGCTGTCTGAGCTCAGGTGGCTCTATCTCCAAGTGGCCAGGGGGCTTGGAAAGGAGGGGATTCACTGTGCTGCTGTGGATGTCTTATGTGTCCTAGCTCTTTCCAGGAGTGAAAACACTGGATTTTCCAGAAGTCAGGCTTTGACTTGCCATGACTGAGGTATTTGTCTTGCTGGGGCTGGCCAAGATACTGCCCAGAAATCTCTTCTGGGAAGTGACCTCACAGATGGACTTGTGAGAAGGAAATGCTTTTTTTCCAGAAAACATCCCTGCTTCCCTTTTTTGCTTTGTCACTGCTGTGGGCACTGTATGAGCTTGTGTGAAATCCCTGAATTCCCCTGGCTTGCAGGAGCTGCATGGCCATGAGGGCTGGAGGCCACTGGAGGTACTGGCCACGTGTCCAAGGGCACAGCCAGGATCAGCCACACACAGGCAGTGTGAATGAATGGGCATCCTGGACATGTGAGGTTGATGTGAAAATACTTGTGGCTTTCTACATCTCTGAGTCTCACTGTGGGTTTTGGTGCAATTCTTCNTTTTTTTTTTGAGATTTTTTTTTCACGATGTCTTGAGGTACTGCAGCCTCACAAATGAAATCATTAAGGAGAGCTATTTAAGACCAGTACCAAGTGGTGTAGGACAGAGGGTCCAATTTCTTCTTCCAGGAGAATTTCATAAAATTGCTCAAAATCAGAGGCTGATTTTTATTTTAATAATTTAGTTAACATTGAAGTTCTTGTGTTTTTTTTTTTTTTTTTGTTTTTTTTTTTTTTTTTTTTTTTAAACAGGATGACTAAAACTGCTAAGGAGAATTTAAGACATAATTAAGGATCTCTTTAGGATTATATTTGATAAATCTTATACTATTCAGAAGTGTTCTACAAAAGAATATACTGTTCAGTTGTATCTAAATTGCAGACAACTTTTGCACCAAGCAGTATTTTTTTGACATTTCACATGTTTTTGAAAAATCTCAGCTCAGGATTTTCATCCAGTCGGAAAAGGATTTGCACTGAACCCTGTCAAATCTGGGAGATGTGCAGTCCCTTACACTGCATTTAATAATGATAATTTTCAGTGTTAAAGGCTTGGGCAGCAGTCCTTGTTTTCCAAAGGTCTGTTTGGTACTTGTGGGAATTAATCCAGCTGGGATCACACTCTAAACTCTGTGAGACCAAAAGGGACCTCCTGGACCTCTTCGCTTTGCACAGAACCATGAAATTCCAGACTGAAATATTTGTGTCTTCTCAGCTGGCCTGTGTGACTCTGAAAGCATTAACACAGCAGTTAAAGGATATTTAAACTACCTGAGGGTTCAGGTGGCTGCAGAAGGGAAAGCCCCGGGGGCTCAGCCCTCCCTGTGCTCGCCCCTGCTGGCAGCACACAGCCCAGCACGATGGAAATGCAAACAAGGGCTGTCAGGACATTTCTGCTCAAAGGTCACTGCTAAATGACAGACACTTAAATGTTGTTTTGCCTCTGTCCCACAAGCTGGAAAAATAATAGGATTGGGTTTTGATCAAGAGCTCTGTTTTATTCCCTCCAGTCATCAGCTTCGTGGTGTCCTGGGCACCAAGATGAAGCGTAGCTGATGTTGAAGGGAGGAGAGCTTTGATGGTTCATTCGTTTTTTGGATTATTTTGGAGTTCAGCTGTTTATATACCGTGAGCACTGCTGTCTTTGGGACATGGTCTGTTTTTTCTGATGCTGGCCCCAGGCTGGCTGGTTGTTGAGCCATCCCCTGTGACACCCCAGCTCCCTGGGGTGCCCCAGTGCTGGCAGCTGAGCCAGAACAACACACAGCCAGTGAACATGTGGGTCTTCTGATCTTTTGATACAAGGGCACAGCACAGCTCTTCTGCAGGGAGGCAGCTTCTGTTCCAACAGAGAGCCATGGGTGATCCTTACCCCTCTGAGATGGGGAGAGGAGTCTCCTGGCCAGCAGGATTGGGAGCAGAGTCATGGTAGCTGTGGGTTGAACATGTGAGAATGGGATCTTGATGTGCAAAATTGCAAGGCCCTTACTATTATGTTTCTGACTATTTAAAATGAATGTTTTCTGAATCCTTATGCAGCACAGTGTCCACCCTGGCCAGCTCCAGTAGCTGAAGAGAGCAATGGAGTTTGAGGGCAATTTAAGGCTGATCCTCTCAGTCCTCACCCAGCAATGTCCCCTTTGCTCAGTGTGCCTCAGTGGATGGAGAATTCCCTCTGTGTTTGAGCATTGTTTGGTCATTTCATTTCTAATAGTCTTTCCACTTCCATTATATCCCCTGAATAATTCCTGTTTGGAGGACAGTGCAGTAAGTGACTTCTCTCTAATCTGATTTCTGATTCTTAGTGGCCTGGATAGACCAGCATTAGTTTGCTATTTCAATCTGATCCATCAGAGTCCTCTGCTGTACAGGGTTGCTCTTTTTTATCACGTAGGTGGCAAAACCACAGCTTGATGCAGCTGGTCTCCAACACAGAGCCAAGCAGGTCATGTGTGTGTGGAGCAGGGAGGATTATCAGCCTCTCCCTGTGCCAAACCCAGTGCAGGGGCTGAGCAAAGAGCTCTGGTGTTGGCCTAGAGCTGCTGGGGAGAAACGGGGCCTCTGCAGGCTGAGAACAGGCTGTGTGATGCAAGGCAATGACAACTTTACATAGCAAATGAATACTTTGTTGTCTGGATGCTGGAAAGGTCCATTTGACCCCTTTGTCACCCCAGTTCTGCAAATAATGGACAGTTTCAGCGTGTAACTGGAAATAGAAATCCCCCTAAAAGTATTGGTTGAATGTGTCTGATGGAAGCTGCAGTTCAGCCGGTCACCAGCCATGGCTGAACAAGGTGAACAGTGTCAGGGTGGGGATTGGATGGGCTTTGGGATGGAAAGTCATTCCACTCTCCTTTATGAAGTGCCACACCTTGCTGTCCGAACCCTTTCTGGTGGATTCTAGTCTGAAAGAGAGAAAAGAGATAGGAGGGAGGTACAGTGGTCTTTTCCTGAGTTAAGGGACCTGAGTGTGGTGGAAAGAAGCTGCATCTGCCACTCCACTGGAAAATCCTTTCTGGGAATCGGGTGAGGTTGGCAATGCTCTGGGGATATGCCAGACTTGTGAGCTCCCTGGAAAGGTGTTGCAGTCAGAGCCAGTCATGGCCTCCCACCTTTGCTCCAGAGCACCTGGCTCAGGAAAAGCACAACGGGGAAAATCACTGACAGGGTAATGAGGAGAGGGCCAGGGTGGGAAGAGCTCTGGGACCAGTGATTGTTGGGCTCTGGAAAAGGACTCCATGAGCCCTATGGAGTTTGAATATGTTCCTGACCCTTTTGGGGTTTCCCTTTCTCCTGGCACCCTGTTCATTGCTCAAAACAAATGAGATTTCTTTACTTGGCATTTGGGAGGCTGCATGTCCAAACCCAATCTGAAATTCCACCATCCTCCCTCGCTCTGTCCACCGGCCCCAACCTGCAGGAGAGCACATGATCCTCCTCCCATCTCTCAGATTGTGGTTAGCAGGGCAGGAAGGTGAAGAAAACAGGTCGTTTTTTCCACAGTTCAGCACGTGACCGAGGTGATGTTTTGGTTTTTCGCCAGCAAGCAACAGGGATGTGGTTGAGCTGATTTTTCAAGGGCTGCAATTCTCAAAGACCTCTTGCTGCTTTGCAAACTCTTTTGCAAAATCCTAAAGCTTTGGAAACTGCTGGATATGGTTGCACAAATCCTGGAGCAGCATGTGCCAAAGTCAGTCGTTCTGCTGCCCGTGCTAGCAGTTTAGATAAACTGAGCAGCAGCTGTGCCTGCCCCCGGGCAGAGGTGTCAGTGGGAAAAGGTGCACACTGGAACAGGGTGGATTTTCCCAGGAACTGTTTGTTGACTGTCTCTCTCTGTCATACATCACCATACAGGTCTCTGCTGTCACCTTTTGTCATGGTTTAGCCCCAGCTGGCAGTGAAGTACAACACAGCCGCTCACTTGTTCTCTCTTGGGTGGGGAGGAGCATCAGAAAGAAAAGTAAAACCTGAGGGGTTGAGATAAGAACCGTTTATTAATTTAAATAAAATGTAATATGTGAATACTAATTATAATAGTAGTAATTGTAAGGAAGAGAGAGAGGAGTAAAACCCAATACAATTGA
The DNA here is from genome assembly GCA_013400775.1 of Chaetops frenatus. Lineage (NCBI taxonomy): Eukaryota > Metazoa > Chordata > Aves > Passeriformes > Picathartidae > Chaetops > Chaetops frenatus. The sequence goes on along the minus strand of VZTR01022658.1, from coordinate 477,329 downwards.
TCACCATGTGCTGACCGATGCCCAGCCTGTCCCCAGGAAACCCCCAGCCCACTCCCCCCAGTTTATATGGTGAACATGATATTCTCTGGCACAGAATATCCCTTTGGCCAGTTCAGGTCAGTTCTCTTGGCTGTGTTTCCCCCTTGTTTCTTGTGCACCTGCTCACAGAGCATGAGAAACTGAAAGTCCTTGATTTGAAGTAAGCACTTGTAAGTAACAACTAAAACATCAGCATGTTATCAACATTATTCTCATGCTAAATCCAAAACACAGCACTCTATCAGCTAATAACTAGATAATTAATTCTATCCCAGCTGAAACTAGGACACCTTTGAGGATGACTGAGTTTAGCATGAGGATGAAACTACCAGTGTGAGAAATATCCCTGTGAATGGCATCCTGTTGCTCTGGTGGGACCCTGACTTAGGTCTGAGTGTGCTGATGGGGGGTGTTTCCAGCAGAGTCAGCAGTAAGCTGGTTGAAGTCACAAGCTTTCTGAGAACCTCCTTCACTGCTGAACTTGGCAGCTTCCAGTGTTCCTAAAATGTGCCTGATTTAGGCACAGGGTGAAATTGTTCCTTGGGTACACAGAAACTACTGCAGGTCCTGGCTTGTCCCCTGTCACCTCTGGTGTTAGAGAGCAAGGCAGGGATTTAGAAGTCCACTGACTCCTGAATCCCCCAGGAAAACTGCTCTAATATGTACAGATTGTAGGCTGACTGTAGGAGTGATGGATATCTATTACTGGGGATTACTGTAGTGCTTATTGAGTGTTTGGAGATTTTGGTATAAAGGCTTAAATTTTTTATTCTTCTAAATGGATTGAGTCTTTGAAGCTAAAAGCAGTTTTTGATATCTGAAATAAACAACTATGAGGTAGGTAAAAGTGGTGGCAGGTTTGTGTGCTCGGGGAATTCAGCACAGAAAGCAGGATGTAGTAAATACTGACTGGTCAGTAGTGTTTGGAGAGTTTTCCAGGACAAGTTTATTAGAAGTACAGAGTCATTGGTAACTACAGCTTTGACTCTGCCTGGTGGGAAATGTTTTCATATGCTGGTTGTGGGAACAGAGGCAGGAGACCTTCTGTCCGTTCTACACCATGTTGAATCCAGCCTGGTTGAAGCCAGGTCTGGTTCTGGACCTAGGAGGCTGAATTCCAGACAGATGTTAAAATCTTTGTCCCCTTTTTGTGCCTGTTCCTGAAACCAGGAGTTTTGGGGTAGAGTGAAAATGTGCACGAATCTTGGGGTGCTCACTAGGTCTGGAGCCAAGGTCTAAGCAGGGGGCATTCCCCCATCATATCCTACTTTTCTTCCCGAAAACTCCTTTGTCTCTTCCCTCCAGTCAGAGGCAATGAGAGGATTATCCAGTATCCTGCAAAGCTGCATGGTCTTACGTCTGTTCTCCATTTCCAAACCTTTGCCTCTGTTGTTCTACTTATGGGTGGATCACAAAAATAATTACCCAAATGAACCAGGCGCCAAAACACCATAAGTGATCGTGTACTCCACAGAATAACAATGATTAGGTCACCCTCCTTGCTTATCTCAGGTTCCCACCCTTCAAATAAGGGCAGCAATATTTTTGCTTTTAAAAAGAGCAGGATTAACTTGTTCATGTCTGAAGTATTAATCGCTGTTATTATTATTACTCATATGGATGGCAGGGAAGCACCTAATGAATTCTGGTAATGTTACAATAGGCTGTGGCTGCTATTGGCATGACTAACCCTGGATAGATTTACTGGGCTGCCTGTTTATCCTAAAGCAAACTGCATCATGTACTTGTGGTCCCTCACCAACAGATCACCGTGGCCACAAGGTCCTTACGGTGCTGATGGTTTTGTGCTGCATCTCCATCCTTTCCAAAGGCAGCAGCCTGGCTCATTCAACACAGTATCTCACACGTGGCTCTCCAAGCAGGAGCTGCCCAGGGTGTTTTCTTGCTGCCCAGCAGTTGAAGGGTCTCTCCAGAGCCATTCCTTCCCTCTGCTTTAAAAGACAGTGAGAAGCAGCTCAGACTTCTAGCTGGGGATTTTGGATGCTTTCCACAGAGGGAGTCCTTTGGCTATCAGAGAATTGATGCAGAAAAACAAATTCCTTCCAAGTGTGTCCTTGATTGAGACTAATTATTTTTCATCCTTTTTTTCTTCATTGTGTTTCTAATTACATTCCTTCATAATCTGCCAGAGGTGACCTGGGCTGTGTGGGGTGATAGAAAGGGATGCCACGTGCGTATTTGGGTTGGTAGGAGTGGGAGTTGCCTCTGCTGTTGGCTCTCAGGCAGGTGTGATACCATTTACCCCCTTCCCAGCCATCAGTCAGGGAAGGAGCAGCATTCCAAGTGAGCTGTCCTGCCCAGGAGCTCTGCCTAATCCTCCAGGAGGCTGTGGAAGCCACACACCCCTTTCTGGTTAGGGCCACCTCTTCCCGGCTGCTGCTGGCCCGGGGCCCACACCATCCCCACAAATGTTTTTGGTACTCACCTCTCCCTCCTCCCAGTGAATTTTCAGCCAAAGGCCACCTCTGGAAGTTGGCTGTGGGGTGTGTTGTGTCACTCCCTGCACAGCTCATGACTCAGCAGTTGTACAAGTTTCGTACCTGTCAAGGACATGCCAGAAACCACAAATGTTCCTAAGCCAGCAACAGCAAAAGCATCTGGGAGTTTCCACTCAGCTGAAGACAACAATGTCTGCAGTAGATTTTTTTGCAAATTGGTTTCATTTCATTGCCAAGAGATGAGAACAGGAAGAGGATGCCAAGGGATGAGGGCAGGAAAGCCAGCATCTGGATTTCCAGAGCCCAGAAAGCCTGAGATCATCAATAGAACAAGTGACACATCACTGTGCACTGCAGTCTGTTGAGAGGGAACAAAAACACTCCTGAAAGCAAGCCCACAAAACCTTTAAGTATTCTAGCAAAATTTCAGGCTGTGAGATCACTTAAAAGAAAACAGTGCTGGGGTGCAAGAGAGCAAAATGCAAACATCTCTGCAGGTGTCAGCCTGAAAGTACCATTATTCAAACAAGTGCTGGCACGGGAGCAGTCCCGTGGTGTGCTGGCCACGTCCTGGTGCCAGACCCTGGGCAGGAGAGCTGCCCTGCTGCTCCTGGGATGGAGGGTCACCCAAGAAGGGGCACCTCCTGGCACCCCAGAATGCCTCCCCAGCCCTGCCAGCCAGAGAGCCAGGAACACGTGGCAGCCATGGTGGGATTGCTTCCCACTCGGCACGGCACAGGCTGGGGCACAGCCTGGATGGTTTCATTCCCTTGGCTCACAGGAGCTGAGCTGGCAAGGAGAGCTGTGACTGCAAGAGCACAGCAAGCCCTGCTCCCTGCCTTCCTCTGCCACCCCCTGCCCTGGGCAGGGATTTTAGGATCCATGTGATTTAGCTGTGAGGGGGAAGGGAAAGGTTGAGGTCTGGCAATAGAATGGCCTGTCTTTGCTCAGGGATTGGAGATGTGATGCAGCCAAGATAGCAGTGATTGGCGTGCCCTTGTCTGGGAAGAAGGGAGTAGTTAGGGTGCAGTTGAAGGAGTGGGAGGAATCCCTGCCTGCTCAGGCCTGTGGGTGATGGCTTGCACCTGGGAAAAGTGGCACCACCGTAAATGGATGGAGAGCGGGCATGGGGGAGAGAAAGGGGATGGATGGTAAACAACCAAGCCTGGTCCACCCTGGCTTTCCATCTTGCATTGAATTAAAACATGCCAAGGCTGATGTTGTTGAACTCCATGTCAGGCTATTCTCTGTCATGCTTTTCCCTTCCCAGAGGAAAATCTTCCAGTAGCGTGTGTTTAACTGAGTGTTGCACACAGAGATGGGGATTCCCTTGAACTGTGAACTGTTGTAGGCATGGAAACCTCTCTAAACAGCCTTGGAGTCATTTTCTCAACATGCCTGGGTCCCAAGTGTGTGCCAGATCCCCACAAGGACAGTTTGGCTGGGATCAAACAGGTGGCTCAATGACAGGAGATACAAGTGATTGCTGGGTGAAGCCTATCTGAGCAGAAGTGGGAGGCTGAGTTCTCATGGAAATTCTCTGCTTTGGACTGGCATGAGGTGAGGGTTGGAGTGAGGCTGAGGGGGGAATTCAGCCTGTGATGTGCCAAATGTATTGGGGGGAGACAGAATGGCTCAGCTGAGCATGGGGGTGAAATATCTGTGCATGGCTTGAGCAGGACTGAGCTCTGCCAGGGTTTGGTGTGGATTGCAGAAAGTTGCATTTGATAAATGACTTTAAGCACAAATGGAGTGCAAGGGGGAAGGATGGTACTCTCAGCACTGCTTGGGCTTTCTGACCAGCTCATCGTGCACAACCAGCAGATCCCCTCCCTCTGCCCATGTCCCCATCCTGGTGGGCCGTGTCTGATACCCAAGTGTTTCACTGTTGGTTTGGGCTTCTGCCTGGAAAAAATACATCCCTGGCACCTTCCCAAGAGCTATTTATAGCAGGAGCTTCTAGAAGACAGTGTGACAACTTCAGAAAGCAAGGAATTGCCAAATCATCCTGCAGCCAGCAGCAAATTAACCCCTCGCCACACACGCCCGTGGGAGCCATGCATGGCCAGAGCCACAAATCCAAGTGACACCGTGAACCAAATTCTGAGAAGAATCAACAAGGACAGCCTAATATTCCTGCACAAAATGCCATGTCACGAGCAACAGCCCATGAGCTTTTTGTCCTTCTGTCAAGTGCCATGGGAACAAACCCTGAGGACACGGCGAGTCAGCTCTCCAGTGACACGGCACACACGGTGTGTGGGAAGGTGCCTCCTTCCACTACAGAAATACCCATCTCTGCCAGTCCTCGAACCGCTCTTGGCTTTGCTGCACGCCTTAAAGAAAGGATGTACTGAAGGAGGCAACACCTCTCCAGTGTGAGCAGTGACAGATACCTGCACAGCTTGTTCCAGTCAGGTAGATGCAATTTTTGCATCGAATGTTGTTTCTCCTTTCGCAACTCCCCAATAGCAGATGTTTCTTTCTCTCTGTCAGGAGCAGGTGGGCAGAGGTCTTCAGGAAAATTCAGGCTTTTTTTTGTTCTTTATGTTTGGCCATTGCAATGGGGTGACCTTGACCCTTCCTGGGTGAAGGGACTTCAGGGTATAATTGAGCATTGAGCCCAAAACCATGAACAACAACAACAATAACAACAAAACCCCAAGGCAGACATTACCCAACTTCAGTGTGGAGCAGAGTGTCCTGTCCAGTGTATCATCCTGCCTCCTTCCTCGTACTCCTCTGTAAACACCATTTACGTGTGTGTTTATACAATCCCTGTGTTCCCTGCAGTTCTGGGATCCCTTCACTTGTTCCACCCACTGGGCTAGTTGTAACAGGCACTAAATTATGGGGGTTTTGTTGCTTGCTTAGTTTATACACCTGCAATTTCCTGGTTTATATGTCCAGAGGTTTTAGTCTTTAATTTAACATTATTCATAGATTTTATTGAGTATTAGTCCACTTTGTAAAGCACCTTAATGGGCAGTGTCTGTTTAATTATATATGGCAAAACCTATAGAAACAAAGGAAAATTGACCCAATTTGTTACAGCTGGTTTACAAAGATTCCCTGAGGTGACTGGGCACCACTTTTCTTTTTTACTGTACTTCACACATTTCCAAACTTGTGTCAGTTCAGTTCTCATCCAACCTCTCCCTCTGAAGCAGCCTCAGCGTGGCTGCCCCTTCTCCCTGCTGCCCCAAGCCCAAACCCAACATCTTGTCACCTGTCTGAGGCAGGAGGAAGGAGACTGACACAGTTCTGTGGGTTGTTTTTTCTCTTGCTGCTACTGGAAACATGCAAAATGCTGATCACATCTATCGCAGAGATGACCAAGAAGCATTTTTCTACAAGTTAACCATAGCTAAATGCCTTTGGTTAAAATATTGGTTAAAATATCTTCTTTATGCAGCAAAAGCTGCCAGAGGCACTGAGGTGGTGTCTGCCCTTGTGGAGGTCCCCATCACAGGCTGTCTGGATGGCGTGTGAGGTGCAGCTCTGGCTTGTACTGCTGGAATATGTTTGAGCATCAGCTCCACCGTCTCCTGGATGCAGCATTAATTAAACAGAATGGCCCTGCTCCAGGCCCCAGTGGACAAGCATCCACATGGCAACTGTGAGCCTTGTCAGCAGCAAGAGATTAAGGAATTAATTGGCAGGGTTAATCTTCATGTCAGGGTTGGAAATGAATTGTTAATTTGTTTGGATGAGTGTAAAGTCCTCTCGCAGCGATGGCAGGTGGGATCACATGAGGGGAAGTCTGTGAAGCTGCCCTTCCTGGGAACCTTTCTATTTAACACCTCTGCAAACAGACATCTCCACTTCTTTGTGCCTGCAGTGTGAGACTCCCAGGCAGGGTCGGAGGAGCTCGTTGTGTCACTCATGTCCTTGCAGGTGACAGCACAGCTGCTCCAGGCTGTGACATGGGAGCAGGTCTGGCTGCAGCTCGGGAGGGCCCCTGTGAATTCCAGCCCTTCTGATCTTGCTCCCTTGTGCTAAGCAGCTCTGACTGTTCCGTGGCAGGTACTGGGGGAGGCCAACCTGTTCCAGGATCTGAGTGAGGCAGAGAGGTGCTCACACCAAAATGCCACTTTTGGGGCACAGTGTGCAGAATTTCATCGACCTGTGTGGACACTAAACCCTCTCAGACACTTCCCTCCTCCTCTAGGAAGCTGTCGTAGGAAAATCTGTCAGGTCAGTTAATGCTTTTCCCTTTCTGCTCTCATTTTAAACTTAGGACAGTGGAGTATTTTCTTTCCTAATATCTATCAGTTTAAGACTGCTACATTGGTCACACCACATTAAGACACAGGAGAAAAGCACTTCAGGCCTTAAATTATTTAAATGACTTTGTGACTTTTATCACTTGTGCTCTCTTTTGTGCATTGATTAATCTAATTAGTTCAGCAATAGGAATCACTTTCTCCTCATGCTGAGGTCTTGTGACCAACACAACCTGATTCTAGACATGACATCAAAGAGGACTGGGATATACAGAGACCTGTGATCCTTCTGGGTGTGCAACAATCCTGTTTTAGACCTTGCAGTCAAAATCATACCCTTTTGTCCATGCTTCTGTTCTCACCTCTATCAGTGCCCAGTGCCTCATTTATGGGGAGGCTGATGCTGTTCCAAGGTGCTGTGAAATAATCAATTTTTCATTGCCAAAAATCAACTGGGTTTAGCCTGCTTGCTCCAACTTTCACCTTGTCTCTCATTTTTCTTCTCACCCTACAAGCAGCCAGGTGGCTGAATGTAAGCCAAAACTAAGGAGAATTCCCCTTTTTTTTTAGAAGGGGTGGGTGTTGGGAGATTTATCAGTAGAAGAGTTGAATCTGCCCTGTGTAGCTAGGAAGACCCACAGCACGTTGCCGGCACTCCAGTGAAGTCCCACTTGAGCTGCTTGTCTTGCATTCCACATAAATCCACCCTTTAGTTTTCTGACTTAAAATTAGTATTAGTCACTTGTCCTAAAATGTCAATAATGCAGTGATATTCTAGAGCTCTTCTGTACTGTAATTTCCTATTAATTGCTTAGAAATAATGACAGTATAATTTGGGAAAAGACTGTCACCTTGTCTATCCCACATATAAATATTAATACTAAAAGTGGGCTGGGTTCATCCTAGACCTAATTAGTTCTTTGGAGAATTTACTTTGAGCAGCAGCCTGTACTGTCCATATTGATGTTAACATATTATATAATCAGCTTTAGAAGAGGCAGCAGTCTGAAGGCCAGGTTCTGTGTCCCTGTGCTAAGTCACTGCCCTGAGGAGAACACTGAAAATCAGCAGAATTTGACTAGAAAATAGAGCACAAATGCTTGGGTTTTGTAAAGGGCTGTAGAACAACTGATTATCTTCAAATCAACATTGTTTGCAAACTGTGCTCTCCAAACATGCTTTTATTGCTATATATATAGCAGAGATTTTACAAAATGAGTTAGATGTTCTTTTTCTCTGTCCAAATTGGGTGGTGAAGTCATGGAACATGCTATTTTGGTAATTTGGAACACGCCCCAGGAGTTGATTAAATGATCTCTCTTGCTCTGTACATAAACTGTGTGTTTCCATGCAGACATCAGAAGGGTCAGAGATGCAAATATGAGCCTGCAGGATCTGCTCTATCTCTGCCTGGCTTTTTACTACCTGTTCAAACACTGAACATATTTTAATAGACAATTACAGCTTGTCAACAGAAACACTCCCCTATGAAAGCAAACAGTGGCTGAAGTGGAATTGCTACTGTGAACTTAGTTGTGAGACATTGAAGTATCATTTAGTGAGAGAGCTTCTAAAAAAAATCTAAGACCAGTATTTGAGGTTTTGTATTTTCCTTTTAATGGATCATGACTCCTCTGCAAATTCTGGTGCTTGAATAGGCCATCAAGGTACGAGGAAGAAATTCCTCCCTGGCACAGTGAAGCTGTGGATACCTCACTCCTGGAAGTCTCCAAGGTCAGGTTGGACAGGCTTGGAGAAACCTGGAATAGTGGAAGGTGTCCCTGCCCATGGCAGAGGATGGGATGGGATGGGATGGCCTTTAAGGTCCCTCCCAAGCCCAAGCATTCTGTGATTTCACAATCCTGAACAGCATCTTCACCTCCACTTTCCTTAGTTTGCCATCTTCCCTCAAAAGTGGAAGCAGAAGAAGAATTCAGTTGTTTATTTTTCCTCAAATCCTTGGGAGGCAGGACCCTGATGGAGATTTATCATCTCAGTCCTGGCTCAGGTGAGCAGTGGGGCAGGTACAGTTTGTCACCTCTTTCCCCACAGTAGCAGTTTCTCTGCTTTAGTCACTCTGTAGTCTGGTTATAAGGTTGTTTCTGATGTATTTATCTTTAGTTGGTTGCTCTAATCTTGTCTAAAGGAAACAATAAAATATCCTCTAAGATTAATATATGAGATGAGAAATCCAATTAGAGCTCACATCCTTCAATCCTTATAGGTAGGAGCCCCTATTACATAATAACTATGGGTGGGAGTAGGCCCTGTTTGATCAATTTGTTCCAGTTCTTGGTTATGAATAGCTCAGGGAACTAAAACAGTGACAGATGAAGGCATAATTCCCAGATCAGAGAAGAATTAGAGCTCTGTAGGGTAGAATACAGGTATTTCTTGACATAGCACCAAACCAGAGATGAACAGCACAATGTAGATTTGACACTTTTATTAACAAAGAACCCATGGGGCTCATTCATTAGTACAAAATACAATCATGTTCCTGTATGTTAAACAGCTTTTTTTATTTTGTCTCTTTTAAACTGTTTCACAGTTATCAAAACAAAGCCCCTGCATATTGAACTTATTATTGTGCAAACAGTAATTATTTTTAAGGATCAATTTCTGCACTAAGCCAAGTGCCAGAGAGCAGAACTTAATCTTGTTTTCACCCCTCCTTTGAAGGGCCATATGTGCTTCCTAAGAAACACGTAATAGTTGACTTTTTTTTTGCAGCAAACAATCTAAGGCCACAGTTTATCTCCAAAAAAAAAAAAACAACTCAAAGATTTCAGAGAAAAAAAAAAAAAAAAAAAAAGAAAGCACATCTTTACCCTTCATACTGCTGTTTGCTTGACCATGATTATAACCAGGTAGCACACATCACCTATCAGGAATTACAGTCCAAAAAAGCACCTAATGTTCTTTAAGCTAGTATTTTGAATTATTACCATGCAAGTTAATACACAACCAAATTACTTTTCAAGTAACTATAATGGTATCTGCTTAAGGAAAAGATGCTTGCTCCCTTTCCAGATGATGTGAATGAATATCCTGCATTGATTGTATGGGCAGGTCCCCACTTAAATAAAAAGGCATGAGAGCTACACCTGGAGCCTTAAATACTCAGTTTTAGAATGTCCTTTCTAAATCATGCACTCAGATTTTGGTTAAAGCTGCATTTGCTATAGAAGACAATACTGAATGTTGCAAATGAAAGGAATAACTGCAGTTTGGCAACAGGAATCTCCATCAATCTGTCTTTGCTGCAAAAGTGATTTGAGGTGAAGTGCTAGAAATTAGACAATGTAAGGAAGTCATACTAAAAGAAGACTAAAAATATATATCCGTGTATGCCTGTAGAAAAATCCCTGCTTAAGTGAAGACATATTTAATAAAAAAAACCATTCAGACTTTCTTTAAACTGCAGTTATTGATGAAATGAAGGAAACTCAATTACTATTTTTTTTAGTTATCAGAAAGTACACTGTTTTACCACATGAAGCACCAGGTTTTAACCCTAAACCCTTCTGTAAGACATATGGAGTATTTCTAGTAGTCCAAAATCCCCTGTATTTCAAAGACAGGACTGTAAACATGCATGCTGACAACGCTGTTTTCTGCTCCTGTAAGTGATCTGTTGGTGATTGTTTACTGATCCCAGTTGATGGCTGGCAGGAAGCAAACATTCTACTTTTAAATGAAGGCAGCAGAAGGGCAAGTAAATGCTGTGCCTTCACTATTAGCAGCAACAAACTCTCACTGTTCTAAATGACCTGAGGAAGAAAACATTAAAATATTGCACCAAAACAAAATTAAACAGCAAAAACAAACAAGGAAACACACCAACAAATACAGTAAGGATAGCAAATGACCAGTGCAGCCCCTGACAATAGATCTTTAGACAAAAATGCAGGAGTAATGAAAAGCTTTGTGCCATTACCAGAGGACTTTGTTCCCCTGATGTCTGCTTTTGCTTCAGTTATAAGCTATGTCTATTCTGGGTATATTTACACCTCTCCCTACACCTCTTATCTCATTCACTAACCACAGAAACCATCTAGGGTCCCTTTTAGAACCTTGAAGTATACTGGAGCTTTAACAAGACTTTTTTTTTGGTCTCAAATCTGACCATAAGTAAATATCCAAAACAGAGGTAGGCTTATAAAGGCTTCTGAATAAATAAATATTGTCCATTTTGCTAAGTATACCTGCTGCTGGCAAAAGGTTTCTCCCTTGCCATGCTTCCCCTTATCATGCTATCCATAGGCTTAAGATGCAGAAGAAGAACTCACAGTAGAAGAGGTTAGAATAATTCCCTTAAGAAATCCCTTGAAAGAAAGCATAGTGCATAAGCTCATCTCAAAGTTCACTGTCCTGTTTCACACTTGTGTCTTGCATTCAGGAAATGGTTGCCTTCATAATATTGTGTAACAGCCACTGAGTCATCCACGGTGTCTTTGGGATGATGATGAATGAAGAAATAGTACCACTTGGCAGTCGTGAGAAGGGCAGGTTCCCATCAAATATGAAGTTAAGACTTCCCACCTTGTTTCAGTAGTGTTCCTTTTTTGGATGCAGACAGTGCAAAGCTGAAGCCCCTTGAACATTGGAATCTTCTGGAAATGTTTTCTTACCCCCACATTCCGTTCTACTATGCAAGTTCTACTACAGGAGTTCTCAACATCACTATGTACATTCTTCCAGAGTCTTGCAAACAAAATATAAATTCTTTTCTCTTCAGAAGATCCACACATCTCCTCCTCGTACTTTGTGTAGTGTATCCACTTTTTGGAAAACATTCAGTATTTCATTGAATCATTTTCATTTCAGTATTTTCAGGTACTTCTCAAGTATCCCAAGCTTAGCTGCTCCCTTGTTATCCTCTGTGCAGACTAATCCAGCAGGTTCTCTTTTATCACCAAACGTGCTCATACCCCCTTCTCCATTTCCCTTTGCCTTTCTCGTACACAGACTTAAGTTTTGAAAAAGAAAACTCGTTCCTTTTTAGCTGCACTACCAGCTTAAGCAGCAGAAAGATTAAGACATTCATCACAATGATGCTCATTACAAATCCTCTTCATAGCATGAATGAAACAGGCTGAACTTCTTCTACATCAGTTGGATGAGGATCAATCTAAGGAGAAAAGAAAGACAAACAATTACTGCCTGCAATTCCTGCATTTAGGTATGTGTTTGGGTTTCTTTTTTTTCTTTGCCATCTGACAATAAAAACACCACCTGCTATTTATTTTCTTACCTCTGAATAAAGAGGTGGAGGCTGAAACCGGAACTCTTGTATGTAAGCAAAGACAGGACAACACAACTGTTCCTCACAGTCAATGGGTGGTGGATAAGCAGGAACATGTCTGGAAAACTCTTCCTCAGACACTACATCAGCATAATTTGGTGGTGCTGAAACACAAGAGATGCTTCTGTCATATTGCAAAGTATTCACTCACTCACAGCAAGAACATCTGCATTACAGTATATCCAGGACCATGGAAACTGTACTGGAAGTACACTACACTCATAAATACTGTAACTGAAATTATGTTTTCAGTAAGCTCAGATGATTCAGCAGGAATACAGAGTGCTGTGCTTTTAGGACAACTCCAGCAGCAAACCTGTGTTGTACCAAGATATATTCAGTAATGAGTAGAGTACTCCCACCATCAGAAGTTAATTATTTCAGTCAGATGGGGTAAAGAGAGACTTCAGGAAGGCTGGAGTTGGGGTAACCTCACCAATTATTTTGGATCTCGATTTAAGATTTCTCAAGTCATACTTCCATGGCCTACATCCCTGGCAGTGCCCTTAAACTGGCACTGCAGACAGTGCTGTGCTGGATTAGAGAGTTCAAAATGTATTTATTACCTTCAGGGTGTTCAGGCATGGTCAATGCCAGCCAACTCACATCCATACTAAACTGGCTGGTAATGCTGGAGTTTCTGCTTGAAAATCCAATACATGGAATAGTGCCAATCACCAGAGGCATTTCAATCATCAATTTCTTAGCACCAGGAATATGGATATACACCTATGTGACAATCCCGAAACAGAAGAAAAAAACATCATGAGACCCCATTGAATGCTGCTCTTAAAAGCTGCCCTGCTCCCTACACTGCAAATTTATAGATTAAGAGCTTTGTCATCCCAGATATGCTTAGCTAATACCCTGGCAGCTTTCCTTATTTTTCAGCAGCTTCCTCCTTTCTGTAACTTGTCTCTAAGTAACATTAAAAAATAAAAACCATCTTGACAAACGTAATTATGCACTTGACTTTCAGTCTTATCTTCCCATTTCTGGAAAGAATACTTGAGCACCCCATTCAGTTTGGAATACTTCCCCAAAATAATCTTTGCATGTCTGAAATTAAGCTGCTTCTTCCTCAGAAACATTCTCCCCTTTTCCACATAATTCCCATCTTTCCATCTCAGAATCTCTTCATGGCCTTCAGTCTCTCATGTATGTGGTTTATGATATTTATTTTTCATAGAGTCATGGAACAGTTTGGGTTAGAAGGGACCTTCAAGATCATTTAGTTCCAACCCCCCTGCCATGGGCTGGGACACCTTTCCCTAGATTTGTACTTATTGTAGTTCCCAAGTTAAAAACCTAACAGCTGCTCAGTAAATTCTTCTGTTCCCAACTGAATGCAGTATCTCAGGTTTGTACATTTGAAAACCCAATACTTACAGCTAATGAATATTCTACTCTAATAATGCAGCAGTCAAGTATAGATGGGGATACAGGTGGGATTTTCAGAGTTTTCCCATTCCAGGTATCTGTACTCCCAGAGGCAATGTGGTTTCCTCGGACATTGGCAACCATCTGACGGAAGGTTTTTGTCTTCCCACTGGCCAGGTAAGTTTGTGTTTGGAAAATGGCAGCTTTTGGAACAATCAAACGAGAAGAGCAGTTCTCAATTTCTGCATAGATTGGGATGGCTTCCCCTTAGAGACAGAAAAAGTCCAATGAATAATTTGTATTTACCAGCTTTCCTCTGGGAGTATCAAAGCATGTTACACAGCACGTACATCATCTGCAGTGTTATGAGAACAATACTTGGTAAGTTTCCTCAAGCCAGTTTATTTTTTTCAGAGTGGTATCCAGCCTGAATTATAGCCACGTACTACATTTTACACATAAACAATGATTAATTATGAAACATTAAGCACAATATGAACAAGCTATAAAAGCTTTATTTGCAAATTATGACCCAATCTTCCTTTTATACAGTACTAAATAGATTTCAGAATGTTTTATTTCCTCAATGTATCTAATGTTATCGAGATGAAGAAGCAGCTCCTAAAGCTCATTCTTACCAAAGTGTAAACCTACACAAATAGGACGTAAAAAACTAATTACATCCCCAATTAAGTATTTTATCCCAGATAAAAACATTTTGTTGTTCTTTACACTCAAATGTACATGGACTTTCCATAACATTATTAACAGGACTTCTTTTCAATTTATATTCCCAAGGGGAAAGGTAAGAAGATTTTTTAAAAATTAAATTCATATAGATTTTAATGTACTTCGATTAAACAGGACTGTTCTTTGAACTCCAAAGTGTTGGCTTCACTGAGATTAAAAAAAACCCCAAAACTATTAAATGCTTAGTATTTATGTTTTTTAAGATAACTATTCTTACCATTACAGTACCCCTTCCTCTCAATTTTGGCACTGAGAGACACTGGCCCAGAGGTGAAAAACCAACAGCCAACCATCTTCTCCTGACTTCTTAGAACAGGTGTCTATAAAATAGAGTATTTTTCATTTTATGGGATAAAGCTCTCAATCACTTGCAGTTTAGCATATCAGTCATTGCCATCCAGCTCTAAAAATCCATGTGATCTGAGTCCCCAAGCTGCTCAGTGCAACTGCAGTTCTGCCACCATGTGAAATGGAACCAACATTTGGCAATCTGAACATCTCTTTTGAAATCCCACTCTGTATTTAGGCTGTACTAAGTAACACAGACCAGTGTGTCTTTGCATGTGCTTTGTCTTCAGAATGAACTTTTTAAAGGTCTCATGGAGTACTGTGGTGTTTATCCCCATGTTCCTCAGTGCAGACAAATGCAGAATTATTTTATCTGCAAACAGTCCAGCAGATAATTTCTTTTTCCTTTGTATCTTTAAGAATAAATGTATACAGACACTGGGCTAAGGGGATACACCTTCGTTATCTGCAAGCCACACAACCCCCCAAAAATTTAGAGGCATGACAAAAAAAATCTTAATTATTCAAGGACTGTCACATTAGATGACATTTACATTGCCTGTAATGTTTTCATTAGAATAAACTCACAAATACACATGTCAGGGGTCCAAGCCAGGATCAAAGCTGCACAAAATGATTTACTGGGCAGCAGCACCCAGTCAATACAATAATAATGCAAATTGGTTTTCTATTTTATTATAATGAAAAAAACTCTGTTTTGCACTTTTGTGGTTGCCTTGGAATCTATTAAGACAGACACTGCCTTCCTGATGTGCCCCACAGGCCTCTTCTGTGCAATAACCTGTGGTCTGCTCTGTCCTTACAGAATGTGGGTATGATGCCTTCAAACTCCTAACTATTGAATATAAAGACTATTCTGCTTACAGAAGTCACTGCCAAAATACCCTAAGTTCTTTCTAGAATGGATTAAAATGTAAGCATGTAATGAGGGGGGAAAAAAGCCTGCTCAAAACATCTCTTAGCTACGTTCATGTCATGATGTTAAAATTACCCTACCATTTTAAATAAAATAGAAATTACTCATTCATATTTAAATGAATAACCATTTAGATCCAGTTGCTATCATGAAAGTGCAAGGTATAATTTTATATTATTTTCATAATATGGGTTGAGATAAAAGAATCCAGCTCATTAGCTTCCATCTTGCCTATTTACTCATTACTTAATGCCTGATCTTTCTTATTACTCTACAGTATTTCCAGTGATTATTAAAAGCTCAATGCTTTAATGTGGCCAAATCTGTCACAGGGAAATAACTGAAAGGATCTCTGGAGCAGCTGCGTGCACACACTTCATGTTAGAAAACGACATGCAAAATGCAGGGATACGTAACATAATGGCCAGAGCCTAAATGACAGGCTGGGCATGATTAATACTCTTCTCTAATTACTGTTCCTCAACCTACTATTATTGTAGAGTTTAGGACACTGCAGCCCTGTGAATGTAGTTGCTCTGGTAAGAGTAACTACTCTGCACTCGTGCATTACTGTTATTAAGCCTTATTTATGCATCTGAAGCCTGCCTAACTTTTTGGCAGGAGCATCTCTGCCAGCAGGGATGTAATCAATGGTATTAAAAAAGCCACTCTGTTTGCTATTCACACAACCTAAGATCATCTATTTATAGAGAAAAGCTTAGGGAGCTTATATGCTTTCAGAAGTCAGAAAATGATGCTCTGGAATAACATAGGAAGGGTTATGGCTGGATGTGAATGCTGCTTGGAAATGGTTTATTTGCAGCTGGCTTTACAGAGGGAGGAGGAGTGGGGGACCCTCTTACCAAGAGAGCTGGTGAGCTGACATCGATATGGCTGATGACCTGGAGCTCTGTCTGCACACTCTGGTCAGGCATGGCAGGCCTCTCCAGAACTGCTTTCACGTAGTACTGGATGCTGCCATACTTCCCAGTAAAAGAGGTCACCAGAGGTCTGAAACAAGCAGTCATAAAACCATTACCCTCAATTAATAATTCAGCTCCAAACATGAACACTTCCTGTGTACATAAACATTTCCCAATTTCCAGCTTGTACTTTTAGGGCCTAGGGGAGGCTGTAGCAAACATGGCCTGTCTGTGTGGTGCTTGATTAAGACAAATATATAAAGCTGATACTATAAAAAAATAAAGGTCAAATTACATTAAGTTAACATTCCACTACAAGCAGCACCTAGCACAATCCCTTCAGGTTGGATTATTGAACTTACTCTTGAGGGAGCTGAAAGCTGAACGGAAATTCGTGTCTTCCATCTAGAAGAATTAAGTTTTCCTCACCTGTAGGATAAGAATAAATAGTATGTTTTTACTTATTCCAGAAATAGAACAAAGCAGACACTTTTATAAATTATCTCTGTGTATAAAAACACCCAGATGCAAAAAGTTTTTATTGATCCCAGTGGGTTCTGGACTGCAGCCCGTGCTTTATTTACGCTGTGATGTGATCCCCTTGAAAAACAAAATCAAGGAAATACGGGAGACCTTGAGATTCAGTTCAGGACTCTGGCCAATTTATAATCCAAAATGGCTTCTGCAAAGCATAAAGTAAGTTTCTTTCCAGCAGGACAGCAATTAATCTACTTCTCCAATTAAAAATTAAACCAACCTCTATGCTGAAAAATCTGCAATTTAAGGTCAGCATTAAGAAATACGATAAATATACGAGTTCCCAATTTATTCATATAGGGCCTACTGTTACACAATTTTCAAGGCCTAAATCTACTTTCCCTACAGATCAGCCTGTGCTGCGTTTCACCCTTACAGAACTAAATGTCGTTCTTCTGCCTTTAATTTTTCAACGCTGCCACAGTGCTGCAGCGTCCGAGTGACAAAGCTCTGCAACAGCGAGCTTCCTCTGCTTCCTTAATCCATTGGATGAGCCTGACTGCTTCCAGGGTCTTCCACGGCAGCCTCCCAGCAGCTGCTGGTACAGCCCAGCCAGCGCGGAGGGGCCCGATGGAATCCACAGGAGGGCCGAGCCTCTGCAGGGAGCCCGCACAGCGCAGGGGATCGCGCTGCGGATTTTATTCCAGCTCCGCTCCGCGTTTTTCAGCCACCCCGCAAGGAATGGCGCGGCCACCGGTGAGGCAGCGGCGGCTTCCCCGGGCACACGGCTGAAGGCCGTGGCAGCGCTGCCCTGCCGG
This sequence comes from Chaetops frenatus, assembly GCA_013400775.1. Classification (NCBI taxonomy): domain Eukaryota; kingdom Metazoa; phylum Chordata; class Aves; order Passeriformes; family Picathartidae; genus Chaetops; species Chaetops frenatus. Next base: position 459,724 of record VZTR01022658.1, on the reverse strand, counting down.
TGCCCCGGCACCCGCGGCCGGTGCGCGTTTCCTCGGGCCCCGCTGCCCATTTCCACCCGGAGCGTTCCCCCCTCCGCCTCCGCCTCCCCTCGCTGCCGGCCGTGGGCGCCTTGCCGCAGCCTTTCCCCGCTCCCGCACCGTCACTGCCCCGGGCCCACCCCCGCGGCGGCTGCGGGAACGGCCGGGCCCGCGCCTTCCCGTCTCCCGCACCGCCTCACCTTCGGGCGGGTCCCGCAGGAGGCTCTGCCGGATGTCCAGGTACCGCACCTCCGCCTCTCTCCGCGGCCCCGGCCCCGGCGCCCGCACCGCCACCCCCCACGTGCCCGCCCCGGGCACCGCGCCGGGGCTCTC
>VZTR01022658.1:392393-449703 GCA_013400775.1 Chaetops frenatus | reverse complement strand
AAAAAAAAAAAAAAAAAAGAGCGAGAAAAATGACCCTTTGGCTGCTGAAGACCCCTTCTGATTTTGAATTGAAACTGACTTGCTTTCAGAAGGAACAAACTTCAGCTTCCCTCCTGCTTTGTGAGGGGTGGATTTTGCTACGGAAAAAAAAAAGAAAGAAAAATAAATATAAGTTGTTATAGATATATAGGAATTAGAGCCAGGGTTGTGAACAGGTAGCCAAGTGTTACAGGACAGATTGTTGGTAATGGTGAGCCCTGAGCTGTCAGGGGTGTCACAAGGAGGGGCTCGGCAGCAGAAGCCCACCTTGAAGCAGACACATCTCTTCCTCAGCAGCATAGGAAGGCCACTGAAGAGCTCTGATCTCACCCTGTCTGGGCCACTTCTGCTCTCTGAAGAGCAAACTCAGCCTGGAACAGAGCAAAACGGCCATTTTTATTTCCCTGTTCTGTGTACATGGTGTTGACAACCAGAGGCAGAACTGTGCCTTGACAGTTTACTCACATGCAAAGGGGCAAAGGCATTGATAGTGGAAAATTGCCAGAGATGATGGAAAAGGTCATCATGACTTGATGGAATTGTTCAGGAATTTGTCTGGTTGGACAAATCTGCTACATCATGCAATTTCACTGGTGGGGATCCTCATTGTTCACTTAAGGCATTGAACAGGGTGCCCAGAGAAGCTGTGGCTGCCTCAGTCCTGGAAGTGTCCAAGGCCAGGTTGGACAGGGCTTGGAGAAAGCTGGTCTAGTGGAAGGTGTCCCTGCTCCCTGCAGGGGTATTGGAGCAAGATGCTCTCTGAGGTCCCTTCCAACCCAAACCATTCTATGGTTCTCTGATTCAGTGGAGAGAGAACCCCCTGACAGAGACACCCAACACAAGATTGTCTGACTGGCCCGTGATGCGTCGTGTCAATCTAATATGAAAGGAAGAAATATAAAAGGAAGTTTGCACCATTCCTGGCTGACAAAACCCTGTAGCATTAACAGCCCTGTTCTGTGCAATCAGAAATGGTGAAAGACTTCAGGAGCAACGTGCCCTGAATTTGAATTAACCAGACTGAATTTAAAATCAACAAGCTGAAAGGGTTTGAGATAAGAAGTCAGAACATTCAGAGGAAATGAGAACTGTTCTGGGAACTAAAGGTGAGAGAAACACTAAGTCACATAAAAAATATTCAGCAAGAACAGAGATACCTTGTCTTTTTCTGGACACCTTTTCTTAGAAGCTGTCTATAATCAGTAACCTTTCCCAGGCACTTTCCCAGGCTGTTTTTAGTAGCTGAATCCTTTGTTTCAAAACCACCCATTGATTCAGTGCCCTAAGTGAGAAGTAATTAAGGTGGACAGAAATCTTGCCTGCTGTATGGATGTATGACATGTAGGAGATAGAGGCACAGAGAGGGTGAATGAATTTTTCAAGGTATCTCTCACAACACGTGAGGCTGTGTAAAGTATCATGAAATACATGTGTGGACATGTACAGCTCCCGATCAAATTTCTGTCTGTTGATCTCTTTATTTCCATACACACACATGCTGATGTACATACGTGAGTTCCTTGAAACATAATGAACTCTTTAGGCAGTACTTTGTCAGAATATCATTTAAAGAGTTACATCCTTTTAATGCGCAGTAGTTTAAGCAAACTCCAAGGTTCTTACTCAGCAATAAACCCATTAAATCATCTTAAATACCATGTCATAATGACAATTTGATGCCACCAGATGTGGCACTAGGGATTTTTTTTCCTTTAAATGCTTTCCTGGAGATAGAGCTTCCTGAATTTTAAATTTTCTAGCCTGTTTGCACAGCTGTTAGATCCCAGAGCTCTGCCATCTTTTTGCCTTGCATCAGTTATTCACTAAATCATGTGTGGCACAACTACAAACTCCCTGCATCTGAAACGTTTAGGCTCATAACCACTTCACCCTCGTAAAGGCTGAATGGGAGAGGGTTTGGGCATTAAATTCTGAGAGCAGTATCCACTCCAGCTGTGGAGCTCTCTTATGGGGAGATTTCAGAGATGGAGTCATAAGAATACCCTTCACACACCACTTTTCACTGGCAACTTATCCTCTTGGATCTGTGAAAAATGGAGATGCCTGGCCACTTTCCTGTCTTTTCTCACCTTGTTAGCCAAAAGGCAACCAGAGTGGTAGTCCAGCACCACTTCTACCTGAGGGAGACTTGGGAAAGGAACAAATTATCAGGATACAGTGGAGTCCAAAAAACCCTCTCACAAATTATTTCAAACCATGCGTATTTAAATAGTGCAACAAGTCATAGAAGGCTGTGGAAAAACTCCAAGGCAAATGACAGAAATACATTAAATGAGGAGCAAAGGGAGGGGAGGGAGGATGATCTCCTGACCACAAAACATGGTCATCCAGAAGCAGCTCCTAATCCAAGAAGTCCCTATTTTTGATTGACAGAAAGCAGGAGACCATCTCATGAGCTGGCTTTGATTTACCTGTCAGCAGCACTGGAGCCGTCAAAGATGGGTCACTGGGTCTTTGCTCCAGCCTGTATGGGGAGACTGTGTTGTTTTTTGTCATGTGAGATTGTGTGGGTGAGTGCTACAGGATCTGAGATGGCCTTTCCCCTCTGGGACCTTGTGTTAGACATGAATTTTCCCCTAAAAAAGGCAGTGGGAGAGACCCACTGAGATGCACAGAGAGTGTTGGTGAGGATTGAAGTGAGGTTGTGAATTTTGCACAATTAGATCATACTAATAAGTGTGATTGCATCTGAGGTGCAAGTGTTGATGGTGGGATTTGGAGCTGCTCTCGTGGGTCAAAATCATGATCTGTGACCCCAGGTGATTGTTGGGGCATTTCTTGAAAGTCACGAAGATGGCACAAGGCACTGAAAGTGTAGAAGTCACAAACACCTACTCAGTCAGAGTGTGATTAGGTGTCATTGCAATCCTGGTCTTTTACCAGTGCTGAAGGATTATTAAATCCTGATTTAGTGTTAATTAGAAATACTCCTGAAAAAGCTGATTCAGAAAGATTACCCTTGTCTTGCATGGAATCTTGGTTTGATTTGCTATTCATGGCTGGCACATGAGTGTTTGAGCAGCTCAGTATTGAAGAGGGCATTCAGTGCTCTCTAGATTACCCTCCAGTGAAGTGTAATATTTGATAACATCAGTAAATACAAAACAGAAACAAAATGACTGCAGCATTTGAGCATCTTGTGATAGCAAATGAGGTGGAGAAGTTAAATGGATATAGAAGAGGATCCTCAGAGATTGGATCTCAGTGTGATGCTGGTAGGAGCCCAGTTGTTACTGTGCTGATATCAACATGTGGAGCTCTAAATCTTTTTGGGTCATGGTCGAAGAGAAAGATTTACTCCTAGCTGCCTTTTCTCTTGCTCAGACTACATAGACTGTCCTCCTCTCCTACCAGTAAACAAATAAAAACTGTGCCAGCTATAGCAGCAGTTTACATGGAAAAGCAATGAAGCAATTTCAGGAAAGTATTAGATGTAATTTTGGCTTTTTTTGCTGTCACTTAGCAGCCAGAAAGAGGAGATGCACTGATGTGCAGAGCCAGGCGTGTATTATGCAAACTCTGATCACAATACCATTGACTGCTCATGGACCCCCATATCTCTCTGGTTCCATCTGGTGTTTTAAGACTAAGTTGTTTGGAGGATGTCCAAATTCCTTTCCCAACTTCGGTGAAGTACCTGCCTGCCTTAGGCTCCCTACATAGACAACAGAGAAAAAGGGAGGCTTCTCCAAAGACTGTGATGTGCCAGGGGATGCTCCTTTCTCTCCTCCTCCCCCTTCCCTCCTTCCATCCTCTTCCTCACTGTGCAGGGATTCTCAAAAGTGCTTAAATACATCACCCCAGCCAAGCACAAGAAGGGAACGGGGTGAATTTGGGCTATGCTGCTGTCTTCAGCTGGCCCTGGATCAGAATTAAGATATCACAGGCTGTAAGGAGTGGGAATGTGGGATCCACCAGTTGTCCATGGCCCGTGAGTGGGCAGCAGCAGGAGATGCTCTGTCTCAGTCTAGGCAGTAGCTCGTGGCTGATGCAGTATTTCAGGAGATAACAAGGGAATGTTGAGCTTATCCAAGAAAACAGAAATGACACAAAAGATAAAAAAGCAAGGCATATAAAGCATAAATGCAATCCTATTAAAATTAAGTATGTTTTAATTTCTGAAAAGATTGATATTCTGGTGTTAGATTTACTGAACAGGAAAAGATTACAGGCATCATTAAAATAAAATGTTTTCAAGGGCCCCTTTAAAAAGTTGTATCCATGTTTGCAATTGCCATGTGCAAAATATAAAAATCAGAGAAGGAAAAAAACCCCCAGCAAGCAGTGGAAATAGCCCATTTTGTGAATTATAGGAAGAAATATACCATCTGTGATTTAGTGCAGTTCCCAAGATCCCATCTGTGATCGAAGCACAGTCCTCGGTGAAGGCTGAATCCCTGAGCTGTTTCATATGATAAAACACTTCTTTTGGAAGGTGCTTGGGCTAATGGGTTTGTTTTTCTGGAATATGGCTCTTCTAGATGAGACATAAAGCCCTAGAGGCCTAATTTTGCCTCCAGTGGCCGACTACGGCTGACGTCAGGAGAAGCAGGAGCGAAAGGAGGTCAAAGATCTAACAGTGTTTCCTTCAGAATTTCTGTACTACTTTTTATCAGGTCAGGTTGTTGGGTCTAAGAGGTCCAGACAGAGATTTCATAATCTCTAGAGTCAGACATTGTGGTCTCCTTGCACCAGGAGGGCTCACCCTGCAGCTGCACCACAGAAACTCCAACTATTCCTTTTTGTTACTGCTGTTCATTTCTCAGCAGAGGAGACAAAAAGAGATCCCTCAAACTGGAACAGGCTTCTCATGCAGCTGCACCTCTGCCATCTTCTGATGATCATGTGTTTTCACTGTGATCTCTTGGTCTTTGTCCAAAGGTGGCCTCAGGTGTGTCAGGTATTTATACAAACACAACATATTTAATTCCAATCCTCTGTTAATTACACACACAGGTACAGACTGGCTCAGTTTCAGTTACCACTGAAATTTATATTTGAATAATAAATGCATTCACCTGTTTAATAAATGTTTATATTTTCTCCTCTATGTAATTACATGCTGATTATACAATTACAGAAAATACTTACATATTTTGCACAATTATGCTATTACTGAAATAATGCCTGCAATAGAGCTGTGTGTGTATGCAAGCACGTTTGGGAAAACACCACCAAGGCTGGTTGTTTCAGTCATGCAGAGCTCATGGAGCTCCATGTGCTGCTGGAGCAGATGCTGCTACAGTGCAGGAGTGAGTGTGGGATTAGTTATCACCTCTGGGTGAATCTAGCTCTATTAAAAAAATGTTCATCTTTATTATAATACACCTGTGATTTAAGGATGTTCATCCATCCTGATTTCGTGGTCCCGGTGCCCCCCGGTTCTGACACACAGTGTGAGGTGCACACAGGCTGGGGGTGCAGCTGCCCTGACAGACACCCCAGAGCCACTGCCTGCTTTTGCTGTGGGGGTCTGACCACCAAGCCCCAGCCTGTGCTTGCCATGCTGGGCTTAGAACAGGCCTTTCACTGTGTCTGTATTTCCTTGGAGCACTTCAGGCATCTTGTGTGTGAGGGATGGGGCAGATTTGAGTCGCGACGTGGTATTTGTGAATACAACTGCAGTTGGCTCTGGTACAGCCCTCTGCTCCAGGTGTCCTCATGCTTGGGGGTTCCCAGTCAGTGGCTTAATACAGACAAATAAACAAACTAGCAGCAGCCTTTGATAGCATCAGTATCTGTGTTTGTACTGATGGGGGGTGAAACGAGTCACCCAAGCTAACACAACAGCAGCATCAGAGCTAGGAGTGGGACGCCTGCTCCCACCTGCCTTTCCTGGGATCAGCCAGCTGCCTGCATAGCACCATAGGGAGAAAAAAGGTCCTGTTCAAAGGATAAATACACCCTGGCTTTGCCTCCCCCATGCTGTACAAGTCTTGCAGCCAAAGGGTTAAAAAGAAATGAGTGCTTTTGGCATGCTCTGCAGAGTGCCCGAAGTCTGAACATGAATGACCAAATTGCTTTTTACTTTTTAAATTAAGGCCTCTGTCTGTACGGATGCAGCTCGCACTGCTGTTCCATTAAATAAGAGAATTTGTTCCCACTCTTATTTTTAATAGGGTATGACCCTGCCGTTCCATCTCACAACTTTACTGACATGAGATCTTATTAAAAGCAATCCTCCCCCTCTCCTCCTTGAAGTCTGAGCTTCTGATAGTTTCATACACATTGTGTTTATTTTACATACACAGCTCTGCAGCTGCTGCTTCCTTCTCCTCCGATAAATGACAGCATAACTGTTGCATCCACTAAAAAAGTAAATAAAATTAAATGGGGAAGAACAATACATCTCTGGCAGAGAATAATAACTCTTTTAAGGCACGTATCTAAATTGTACAGCCTGATCTTAATTGTAAGGATAATTCTTTGTTATTTCAAGCAACTTGGAACGCGACAGCAAATGCACGCTCTTGGCAGTACATCCCAAGAGATTTCTGTGGGAACAATGGGGGGAATTCTCCTGAACTGAAAGGAGATTGAAGCATCTTTATTAGGTTAATAGGGCTTATAGTCTGATGAGCAAGAGTGGAGGAAAATGCTACAATCTGGTGTTGGTTGATTTGGTTGGCTTGGAGGGTTTTTAAGCAGGGGCTGTGCAGGATGAGGCCCTGTGTGGGTGTTGGATGAGAGGTGCAGAGCTTTAGGTGTCAGCAAGAGCAAGGAGGCCCTGGACCAGCCAAGCTCCAGTTCCTGTGGCATGCTCCCAAAGGGAGACCAAGAGTGGGAATTTTCCCCTATCTCAATCCCTTGGTTACCCAGGCTGGTCCCATGCTGGTCTGGTGCTGCTGATGTGTGGCCCCATCAGACTCTGGTGCCCTTCTGTTGTCCTCTCTCTCTGTTTCATTTTCTCTGCCATTGCTGGTGAAGCCAGTGCCAAGGGTGGAGGCCAGCAGCAGAGCGCTGGTAGTTACTGGTGCTGTTTAGCCATGGCTGTGCCTGGAATTTTTCTGAGGAGATGGGAACTGATGTCAAAGCAGGCCAAAGAGAGAATAATGGGAACTCAGCTGAGTTAGGGAAGGACAATATTTGTGGTAGCATGGGAAATTTGAGCTGGTTTTGAGAATCATCCAGTTCTTTTCGGAATAAAGGAAACTATGCAGACGTGTCATCAACTCTTCCAGCAGCTTGGTTAATTCAGGAACCACATAGCTGAGACTTTGGGGAAAAGCAAGTTGCTTTTTTGACTGGTTGTAGGGAAAAAAAAGAGGATCTGGTAGAGTGACCTGAAGGAGGAAGAAATTCTTCTAAGCAATGAAGCACTGCCCTTGGTGAGGAGATATTAAAGAATGAGAGGACAGAAAAAATAATCCAGGTGATGACACTAAAAGTATAGAAATCTTTTATTTAAAAGAGAGGGATAAAGCTACAAAAGGTGGGAAGTGCATTGTCTGTTTTGAAAGTAGCTAAGAAAGACCTTGGGAAAGATCAGGCTGGGCAGGAGTGCTGCTGCTCTAAGGGAGTAGCAACAGTTGACAGTCAAAAGGATGAAGGAATAATAGCTATAAAAGGAAGGAAAAAGATTTCCAGAACAGATGAAGTAGCACTAGAGGGAGATTTACCCTGGATGTTACCTGGGAGATGCCTGGAGGAGGTGAAGAAAGGCACCATCTCCAGGCCGTGGTGCAGTGTTTGTCCCCTGCACTCAGGGCACACAGAGCCCTTCTGCCCTCTGGGTGTAGGGCCAGCACTGCCACCTCTGCCTTGTCTGTCCTGCCCCTGCTGTGACACTGCAGCTGCACAGCTGTCCCTGCACAGGGACCCAGTGCTCGAGAGCGCCCACTTACAGCTCCTCGTGTGTCTTGAGGGCAGCCTTAAGCCTTCTTCACGTTGTGTTTGCTACATAATGGTTTACCCTTGCACCTAAATAGAGCAGCAAGTTGTTTACTGTGGCCTCAGAGCACTTTCCTGCCCTGCTGGCTGAGTATGGCCTGGGCTGGGAGCTGCCTGGAGGCCAGGCCTGGGAGAGGGTGGGGTGAAACCTCAGCTTCCAGAAGAGGAGGAGGATGCCCCAGACCATGTTCACATACCTGCTCTGCAAGGCAGTCTGAGGCTGGCTGTGGGTTACTATTCCCGTGTAGCCACAGGGATAAATAAAAGGAGCCACATTCACATGAATGCTGGCCCAGGTGTCAGCAGGGAAAGGGCAGCTCCTTGTCCTCAGCCAACCCAGAGGAGAGGCTGAGGTACCTGCGTGTCTCCCTGTCACTGTTCCAAGGAGGAGCCCATTCTGCCAGGCTGGACCATTTTCTCTCTGCTCTATTGTAGTGTGGCTGTAACACAGCATTGCTCAGCTCCCCTTGGGTCAGCAAATTCCAGGCACAATCCAAGGGCAACATCTGGCCATTTGAAATGATCCAAGTGCCAGACACAACCTGGTATGAGAGGCAGGAGGCATCCCTAAACCTAAAGCAGCACCTTTGTTTCCTAATGCTGCATTTGGTAAATGGCAAGAAGGTTTTTGCTGGGTCTGGTTTTGTCTTTTAATCAGGAGGAAGATTTGGAGCTTTTGGAGTATCTGGCCAGGCCATTATCATACAGATGCTCCTTGCATAGGCTCCAACTTGAGGCAAAACACAAAGTGGTTTGACATTAATATAAGCTAGAGCTCATCATGAAATAATTACATCACCAGAAAGGAGTTATTCTTTGATGAAGGCGAGAATTTCTCTGGGAACCGATCAGATTTTTCTCAGTGGATTAACACTGAATTAGAACAAGGAGGTGGTGAGGACACAGTGAGCAAAATACCTTGCCCTGTGAATGAGGGCAGTAAATGAGGTCTGCATTTACTTGCATAAACTCTTAACCTTCCTTGCTGCAAAGTGCCATCTAGTGTTTGCAGCCCTGGCTGGCGGCCCTCGCCCAGCGAGGCAGCGCCGTGTCAGGCTGAGAACAGCTTACAGAGACTGAAGGGAGGGCACACAAGCCACCAAACTGTAATTGTTCCTAACCAGATGCTACTGGTTTTTAAGACAGGATTACAATAACTTAGGTGAGTGAAGTTTTTTTAATGTGTGATGGAATAGGAGACGTTTCAACTGGGTTTAAAAATGAACTTGAATCTCAGAAAACAAAGGGATGGTGGCGGTACTGTCAGCGAAGCAACTGTGGATTCTCATGCCCCAAATACATGCCCAGTGATGTGTCAGGTGTTCAGGTGCAAGGAGCATCGTGGCATCATTAGTGTTGTTTCTGAGGGGAGTGGAACTGGGCACACAGCGGGGCAAAACAGTCCCCTCCTTGCAAGATTGCAAGTCACCTGAAAGAAGTGGCTGAATCCAGGGGCAGGAGAGCACCTGAGTGACCATTGTCTGCTGTGAAGGTGCATGCAAATGAGCTAATTGTTAATGTAAATTAGTCATGCAAGAGCAAATGTACTTTGCAAGCCGAAAACCAGACCCAGCAATGGCACAGTTTAGCGTCTGAAGTGCAAGGTTTGGGGAGGCATGGTGCTCAGAAATGTTTAGAAATTGACATCGTAAGTGAGGTAAGAACGTGCACAAAAGTAACTCTGTGTCCAGATTTATATCTGGGGCATCTTTCTGTCCTGACTGGCTTGGAAATCTCTCTGCCACTTCTGACCACCCCTGAAACCACCCCGAGCACAGACCTCAAACATAAAGGTGGTTATTATCATTTGCTGTTATCTGTAAAGTGCTGACAGCACTTTGAAGTGCCAGAGGATTCATGCGTTGGGTTTTGCTCTTGCAGTGGCCAGGAGCAGAGTGTAATTAGCCCAAACACCATCCATAGAGCTCACTGATAGAGAACAGCCCTACTGACAGGGAGCAAATTAGGTCTCTGACCTAGCAAAGCATTTAACCATGTGCCACATTTTTAGTACATGTATCTCTGGATTAAGACCTGCATGATGTAACCTTTTGCTGCCTCTAATTTTTTTGATTGCAGTATGAGGCACAGCTCAGCTTGCTGGCTCAGAAATCCCTGTGTATGGTATTAATCTGCTTTAAAGTGACTTCTTGTGTCTGGACAAAACCTCAAGGTTTCCTCCTAAGCCAAAGGATCTTTCCCCTCTACCTACTTTTCTTTACTGTAAGAACCCCCATCCCTGAGTTCTGCCACCCACAGCAGCTGGCTTTACACTGGTGCAGAAGTTAAATCTGAGCTTGAGGGAGTCACCTCACTGTCAGAACTGATATGACATTTATTAATTTCTCAGAAGAGTCCTTGGCAGTGAGGATTTCCTGAGGAGTTATATGTCCCTCAGAGGGAGTTGTGAGTTTAAGGTGTTGCCCTGGATCTTCTGCTGCAATGGCAGAGGGATGTTCTTCTCTGAAGGACAGTCTGGGAACATGCCTGCTTTGCTTCCAAGCCATATTATAAGCTTGGTTGTTTTGGGGTGGGGAGGAGGATTAAGGAGGAGATTTGAGCTGGAAATTGGTGGGTGTTACACCTGATCATCTCCTTGCCTCCCTGTTCTGGAAGCCTTTGGGAGAGTGTGCCATAAAATACTGTCCTGTGATGCCTGCTGCTTCCTGTACATCCTGTCAGATGTCTGAAATCATTGGGATAGATGGACCTTTGGTCTGCCCCACATAATTTCTCTTATCTCCCATGTCCTACATTAATTTCCACCTTTTATGATCCACTGCATTGTTTCCACTGCTGTGACAGGGCAGGAACCACAGAGGGCAACCCCATCTCTCTGTCCCTTCCCTGAAGTGAAGTTGACCCTGTGCATTTTCCGACATTCACTTGGTTTAACTCCTCTCAATTGCACTTGCAACAGATCTTTTTGGATTTATGGACTATGGTCAGAAGGGCCTTTTCTTGACATGGGTATTATGTCAGAAACTCTTCCATGAAGTTTGCAACTTTAGGTTAAGCTTTTCAGACCATGGTCCACAAATCCCAGAGTTCAAGATTTATTTGTGCAGAGTCCAAAAAAGGCAACAAATACAAACAGGACAAGTTCAAGTTTTGCTACCCAAGAGCTGAAACATCCAGTGTATCTTTTTTGAGAAATCAGTGAGTTGAGAAAAGTTGCACGCAGCTGTGGTAGAGAATGCTTTTTGGTAGATGTTCAAGGTGAGGTTTTCAAGTGACGGTTCATCCATTACATCCCCAGGTAATTGATGAAAATTGTCAATTTCCTCCCCATTACATAATCCCTGTGAATCTGATTTGCAGTCAGAGTTCACGGAGCTGGAACATGTAGAGTTCATTTCTAGCTGGTAGTTTTAGCCATATCTCAATGGTGATCTCTTCTAACCAGGACTATCTGATTTTTTTTTTTTTTGAAAGCATGAATGCTATCCTAATTACCAACTACTGATTAATAAAATTAATTCAATAATACACTAGAAAAATACCTCCTAATATGAATTATGCACAGCCCAGTGTTCCTTCCTCAGTCTCTGATTAGAATAGTTTATCTAAATGATTATCTTTAAAACTCCAAATATTCCCACTTAAGTGAGCAGTGGAAGGTAGCCCTGAGAACAAAAAATAAAATTTAGCATTTTATAATTTTAAAACATGGTAAGAAAAACTCCAGCATTTTAGAATTTTAGATGCAGCCACCCAAGTGTTTGCCAACTGCAGTCGTTCTTTTCTTTTTGGCTTCTCCTGGGCATATGATGTGGCTCTAGTTTTACTCATTAAAGTTTCAGATTATGCTTGTTTTGTTAACAACTGTTAGGGCAGGGGTTCTTACTCTTAATTGGCACCATCTGGAAATGAGAAGGAAATTGCTCAGGATTAATGCAAAGATGAGGGAAGACCTTGCGCTTTTCCACAGTTGCAAAACTTGTCCTATTTGGAATAGCCACAACTGACCTGGGAACTGGCTTACCCTTTGTTTCTGTTGAGGGCTGGAGGGAGAAGGAAATTTTCTTCCAGGGAAAAGACAATTTCCACATTGCCAGCAGAATGCTAGAAAATAATCATTTAAAGGCAGAAAGTTGCACAATTTGGGCTGCTAGTGAGTTAGGCCTTTTAATGCAAATTGAATATCTTCATTCCCAGTTTTTTTCCAATCTTGCACGTCTTGTTCAGCATTTCCTCATTTTTTGGCACTGGTTTCCATAGCTGCCTGCAATCACACTCTCACACAGATGCCATTCTGTGTTCAAAGCACTGAATGCTACAGGGCATATTAGTGGTTTTATGCTTTAGATCTATCTTTATGTAACTTCAGAGCTCATTAATATATACCATTTTGTGTGATTAAAAAACAACAACCTGGCACGTGAGGAGCTTTGAAAAGGAGAATGGATCGCAAGGAAAATGGTTTTCTTCTCATTATGCAGATTTTAAGCTAGACATGAGATGGGCCCAGCGAGTCAATGGGCAAGGTACAACTTCTGCAAGATAATCATTCCCTGACTGCAGCCGAGCAGACTGCAGCTAAAAAAAGAACCAGAAAGAGACAAATGCTATTTGAAACATAAAGATTTTCACATCATTATTTTACAATAGTGGACAGAAAAGAGGGAAAAATCCCATGACAGTCTTCTAAAGCTGTTTAAAATCCCAGGAAAAGCCTTGCTCTTTTGCTGGGTGAGAAGTTGGAGGCAGGACTGAGGTGTGAAGGTGCCTGAGTGATGGGCTCAGAGTGAACATCCCAGAGCACAGACCACAGAGGTGTAAATGCTCAGGCTGCTGGTGAACCACAATTCCCCCAGTTACAGCCTGAAAAGTTCCCTCTAACAGTGTCATGCCAAAAAAGGATTCTGTGTGCCAGAATGTAGTTTTTCCCTAGCTGTGGTTGCTGGCTTTGGAGGGTTGAGATGATGAGTATCTCCTCAAATAAGGTGATGGGGAAATTTTTCTGACCATCAACTCTGACTTTTCAAGCTGCTTTCTGTGTAATGCCACCAGCCTGTGCCCTCCTGGCAAAGCACAGGCTGTTTTAGTGACACACAACAGAAGCAATTCCCTTTTGGGTTGGTGCCTGCCCCTGCCTTGGCTCTCTCCTGCCAGGGTGTCCCGATGAGCTCCCAAGGAGATCCCACAGCCCAGACTCACATCCTCACTCCTGCTGTGGCTGCAGTGGTGAGGAGCAGCAGGACAGATCAGGAACCAAAACCAACTCAGGATATGACATCCAAAAGATCAGAGGTCTGAAGACAGGGAAACTGCTGGGTGCATTTGTCATCAACTCAGAATGCAAACATGAGGAGCAGGAGGATGTTTGGGTGGGAGAAGGAAGGGAGCCAGGGACAAAAATGACTGTTCCTGAGGTACCTGTAATGCTGAGGTGCATGTGCTTAGGCTTCACTGGACAAAGGAGGGAGACCCTCCCTCCATCCCTTGAAATAGTCATTATTTCTATGAAACCTTTCTAGAAAAAAAAAGATTTTAGGATGCATTTTAGGATGGTTGGGAATCTGCTGTTGTTGCAGCTTGGGCAGTGGCAATAATGGAAAATCTGATGTATAATCCACCCAATGCTCACTAAAACCTGTCCAGAAATGGACAAGCAAACACATTTCCCCGGCCTTAATCCAGAGGCTGTGTTAAGGGGTGTGTGACTTGAGTAGCAATGCAGCCCCTGGCAGGCTGGGAGTGATGGGGAGATCCATAAAACCCACAGCAAATCCGTGCATTTCCTCAGTGCTGGGCAGCTTTCACCCCTTTTTCCTTCACATTCAAAGGGATGTACTGATTATGTGCAACTATGACTATGATTATATGCAAATTGTGACTAATGTATGAAATGAAAATCCCTGCCTGATGGCACGGAGATCTGAGACAGCTACTCCGCAATTACTGCCTTGCTGCGATTTCTGCCGGGTGTTACTTACTCCAACACAATACTGAGCACAGGCAATTTACTGCAGAGGTCATAAAAAAATCTCATTAAACCCACACCGTTTAAGGCAGGTAGTTTCCCAGCTCCCGTTTCTGCTTAGTGCAAAGCCTTGGAGCCTGTCTGGGTGGCTGCCCAAGGGAAAATTCCCTCTGTGGTGTGAGGAGCAGCAGCGGCGGCGGGGAGGGCGAGCTGTGTGTGCTCTGCGGGAGGGAGGCAGAGGCTGCCGAGCTCCATCTGCTTCGCTCCTGCCCTGCCGAACCAGGGGTGGAACCGGCTGCTGGGAGTGCAGATGAGCTGCAAGGGAGCTGAGCAAGGCTATCGAGTAGCCAAGAGCCTGAATTTAATAGCCATTCCTCAGCGGGGAACAGCCAAACCCCCGGGCACTTGGCACTCTCTCCCGCAGGAGGATCTGTTGAACGCTCTGCAAGATGCTGGCCCGGGTCCTCTGGGCAGCAGCATCAGGTGCTCGCGGGGAGCAGGCAGGGCCAGCTGGCAGCGGTGCAGGGCCCTGCCAATGTGCTGATGTAGCACTGCCACCGCGCTCCTGCCAGGGCCCTGCCTGCGGAAGGCCAGGCAGGCTCCGGAGCTATCCTTGTGCAGTGTAATTTACTGACAGCCCCAGCTGTCCCGTCTCTTGTTTGGAAGTGGCGGAGGCTCCCCGCAGAGGTGCCACTACTGTGCCAGTCAGGGTGAATCAGGCTCTCCCACCAGGCACTGCCTCTTGCAGGGATGGCCGGACACGGGAGGAGGCGGCGTCTGGGCAGCGCAGCTCGGCCCTGGCTGACCGGGTGCGAGAGGGAGGAGTGGTGTGGGGAGCAGATGCTCCACGGGGAGTCCTGAGCCGGTCAAGTGCTTTTAGAAAGGAACACAGCAGAGATGATCCAGGCAAGGTGGTTCACATCCCTGTGACTGGAGGCTCAGTTCAGTTCAAGGGAACATGACTGTAATTATGAGCATTGAATAAGCCCATTAAAACCCCATCAGTTTACTGATTTTTCTTCCAAGACAATAACAATGTATATTTAAAATGAGTTAATAATCTTTTCCCACAACACCCTAGTTCATCCTTCCTTTTTTTTTTTTTTTTCTTTCACCTATAAAACTTTGTTTTCCATTGGGATATTATGATTTACAGAAAATATTTGATGTTGATGGGGAGACAACACCAGAGTATCAGTTACCCAAGGTGAAATTTTTGTGTATACAGAGAGAATTTAACCTCAAACACTCAGTTCACATATCCATGTGTGATTTATATTGCCTCAGGCTCTGAGGCAGAGTGAACATTGACACCCTTTGATGTTGAAAGAAGCCTAGTGACTGGCCTTTGGAGAGATTTGTGATGTCTCTATCAGCCTGTCAATGGAAAACCAGGCAGCAAAGCCAGCCCCCCTAAAGATTTCAAGGCCTTGTGGGCAGAGGGATCATGTAAGCATTTTACTTCCACCAAGTGCTCGAGAGGCTGAGCAGACGTGGCAGGGCTAATTGAGTGTTTACAGAGCACTGGTCTGCAGTTGGCACCTGCACAGCTCTCTGTGACCCTTTCGGCCCAGGAAAGGTGCCAGTGTCACCAACAGGGACATCTAGCAACTACACACCCCTGGGGTGATGGGGTTTCTGTTGCTGCCTAGTTAGGGGTGTGATAACCCATGGCCAAAATAAGAATAAACCTGAATTATTAAAAATGGAAAATATTTTCCTGCACTTGTTGAGAGGCAAATAAGCTTTGTGCAGAATTTCTGCTCATTTCTGTGGTATCAACCATCCAGAGTTTGCCCAGAGAAGCTGTGTATGTCCCATTCCTGGAAGTGTTTGAGACCAGGTTGGATGGGTCTTGGAGCAACCCAGTCTAGTGGAAGGTGTCCCTTCCTATGGCAGGGGGCTTGGAACAAGATCATCTTTAAGGTCCCTTCAACCCGAATCATTCTGTGATCCTATGATTCCATGAATCCATAGAGCAAAACGGTCTTCATCAAGTTTGACAGCTCACAGAGGAAAGGAAAATGCTGCAATGCAAAACACAAAGGCACCTTCAGCATATTATGCCCTGCACCTCCCTGGGACAGGAACAAATCGTTCCAAGGTTTGCAATGGGAAGCAGGTGGCAAGAGGGAACAGGATCTGATGCTCCTTGTGAGTCAAATTCCCAGGAAATGTGTTGAGTAACACTTTGGAAGACAGAATTCAATGCAATGCCAACAGATTGGGGAAATGGCTTGAAGACAGTAATATGTGATACAATAAAGGCAGCTGTAGGATGGTTTGCACAGAATTGGGTACTGCTGGCTAGGCACACCAGCAATTGAGGATTACTGGGGATTATACACTGGAGATGCATCTGAAATATGACACTGTTGCAGAAACAAAAGACCAGTGTTCCATGCTCCCATAGAGGCCGAGATCTCCTTTGAATCAGGTGTGTCCAAGGTTGCAGCTCAACAGGAGCATCCAAGCCCCTGGAAACTAAGCAAGGGGGAGCTGGTGTGCACCACTTGGCACAGAAGGACTGAGGAATGCTTGTGAGGGAGAGACTGTGGAACACAAAGACTGAGTCTGCTTCCTGGTGGTTGAGAAACAAAAAGTGAAGCTGCAGGTAACTCAGAAGCAGAGAGGAGAAACCAGCAAGGGTCTCAGTCAGAAATGTCACTAAAAAAAAGCCTTGCTCTGTGACGGCTGCTGTGACACCAGGAGAGGATTCACTGTCAGGCTGCTGCTTTGTGTCTGGTTCATTTGACACATAATTGAGGTAAGAAGTTGTAACTTATTTTTCTGAAGCCTGATTTTGTTGGGCAGCAAGGAAAGTTCAGAAATATGGCAATAATTTTCTCTGCCGCTCTGGTTGCAGCACTGAGAAGCACCCACACTGCACTAGCAGTGCCATGTATTGTCCTTAATTTGTTCTTCTCCCTGTGGAAAATCCAGCACAGCACCATCCTTCCCTGTCTCTTCCCCCATGCCCCTCAAGTGAAAGGACAGTGAAGTTCCAGGCTTAAAGGTTGTGAGCAGAAAATCTGAGGCAGGAGAGCAGATATCTGCAAATTTGCCTCAGTGGGAAAGTGGAAAATAATTGTGGGTTCTGGTTTTCCAGGGAGCCTCTGTGGGGAACTAATAGTCTAGACTTGTCCTTTTTGAGGCCTAATTATGTCTCTCTGTCAAACTATAAAAACAACAGTCTGTGGCATCACAAGGGAAAATGAAAGCTATTGGCCTGTGTTCTGCATTTAATAGGATGTCAAATCTAAAGCACAGTCTGACTGGTTTTTGACTGGGGTTAGAAAAGAAAATGCAACTAATTAGGCTGTTTCTGAATCCCCCTCTCTGTCTAATGGCTGTGGACTTGCAAATTGCAACATACTGGGAGTCCCAAGCTCTCTGATCAGTGCTGCTGTCTGGAGGGGAGGGATCTTTCCCACTGATGGGACTCAGGCTCCACTTGAGCAGTGTCACTGTTAGTGGGGACAGTTCCCTGGGAAATGCCTTGTGCCATCACACTTCTCCGTGCTCCTTGGGAAGTGACACGTGCTGTTGATGAACTAGGTTTTTACAACTTGCATTGGTGATTAATTTCCAAAGTCTTTGAGGATGAAGGAGAATTTGGAAAGTACCTTGGGTACAATATGCAGCTTTTATTCTTTGTATTCTAAGTACAGAACTTAAAATTCACCCCAAAATACCCCAGACATCTAATGTGTGTGCTAAAGCAGTTGGTCTAAACCTTTTTCTGCCCTTTCATGTCCTGCTTTTCCACCCTTACCCAAGTTCTGACCGTTAACTCAGCTCTCAGACTCTTAGAGCTGCCTCCTCCCTGTTTGCAGCCCATCCTAAGCAAGCACCAGAGAACAATGAGCTCTAGAAAACCTGAGACAACAGGAGGTGATGGCCTATATGTAAACACCTAATGCATTAATAGTTATACCTTGGAGTCTTCTGTGTCAGGGAGTGTTAGATGATGTCCTAATGCCTTTTTTAATCTTTTGGGAGTAAGTTTGAGGGGTTCTTTTTCATGTTGAAATACTTTCTTGGAGAGAACTGCAGCAGTTACAAGTTCCTTTTACCTTTCCCTTGTCAGCTGCCCTCATTCTGAACCAATGCTACGCTCAGCTGGTTCTTCTTGTTTCACAGATGAACTGAAATAAAAGTGGAATTTGTCCCACTGTGAGAAAAAGGAATGGAAGAGAAAAAAAAAAACTGCCTACAAGATTTTTCATGCAAGTCCCACATCCTTAGTTTTGCCATTTTTTGACACAGAAATCTGATTGTCTTCTCCTCAGACATTCTGGGGTGCCTTTCTGGTTTTCATTCCTCTTTTCTGACCTGACTTTGGGTTAGTCAGAAAACCGCCAACTTTGCCTCACTGTCAAAACTGAACACTGTAATTCAAACTCAAAGGACATCAGTGGGCAGGAAAGGCATGTGACCTCAAAATGGTGATATTTTGATGTCATTTCTGCAAGGTCCTACAGAGGGATTTGAGTCAGGAAAGCTCAGTCAATGAGTCCATAAGAAAATGAAAGGTCTTTCCAGCCTGAAAAGAAATAAAAAGCATGGAAGAGAGTGTAAAAGGAGAAAGACTTGCATAATCCAAAGGAGCATAGGAAGCAGAGAGAAATGAGAACACCTGGATCTCCTTGGTGACTGCCAAAATATAGTGTGACATTTCCTCAACACTCTTATGGAGGTTTAAAGACATCATTTTCCAATAACTGCACACTAATTTCACCCACAAATAATAGTTTCTGCAGACACAGCTTACCCATGCTGTAAAGTGGGTCCTTCCCAAGCTGTAGCTGGAAAAGAGACTTAAAGCAGCTTGGGACCAGTACTGGGAGCTGGAAAACCTTGTCTAGGCAGATCAGTCATCTCCACCTTTGTATAAAGATGCCTAACTTTAATGGGCCAACAGATGACATAGCCCAACATCCACTGTGGCAATGGCAAGGAAAGGAAAAGGACTTTTCCATGATTTGGAAATGTCTTTATCCTTTTGTCCCTCCTCTGTTTCCAGTTGTAGAACCAATCCCACTAAAAATGAGGGTGCCAAAACTGTGGCATTTCTATGGATTATTCCCAATAGCCACCAGCTTTATTAGGAAGAGATCTGGGCAGGAAGCAGTAGCTTCATTTTGGAGTAACCCCAAGGCATGGCCATGAAGAGGCCAAGTCCTCCTGCCTGGGCAGGGTCATGAGCTCCTTCCTGGGGTATTTGAGCAGCAGCTTCCCAAAACTTACTGAGACACTACCCAGATAAGGCCTCCAGCTGTATTTTCAGGAAAGCCTTTGAGAATGATCTTAACTTAAATACCCATTTCAGTGTCACTGAATCTTGTTCGAGGTGGATTCATACATCGTGCTTAAATAATTTCCCACTGGTGAGGTGTAGCCCCCAGCTGGGTACTGCTGCCAGTGGGGCGACGATCATCCCCTCCCAGCGTGAGTAATGGGCGAGTTAGGCAGCACAGGGAGAACAAAATGAGAAATTACTGCTTCTGAGAGGATGATCAGTTTGTTTGCTGTCCCCCACCAGCTCTGTCCTTCTGCAGACATTCACCAGGGTTTCTCCAATCAGCAGGAAAAGCTTCCCGGCTGCTCCATGTTCAGCACAGCTTGTCAGGAGCTGCTGAAATGGCACATCCGAGCACCAAGGCAAAGATTGTGTAGAAATTCTGACCTTGACCAAGGCAGTCAGAAACTGCAGCTAAAATAGAGGCTGCTTACAAAGGGAAGGGGGAATTAATAACCACAAAGCTCCTCAAATTTAGCATAAAAACTTACAAAACTGGAATTCGGGAGGTGGGAAGGTTTGGTGTTTTCCCCATCTGTTTTCATCTGTGTGGCTTGAAGGGTTGGAAGGGACGTGCTGCTCAAATAAAGGACCACTTTTGCCTTTTAATCTGTGACATAAAGATGACATAAAATTTACCCCTGCAAGTTGCCATGTAAATGAATCCAAATCAAATAATGCACAGGGAGCAACAAAGCAGCCCAACCTGCTCTTTTCTGCAATATGGGCATTTAATCTGTGCACAGAAATCCCAGGAACTGCAAAAAGCCGGGGCCGTTTCACGTGTACATCCCCACACAAGCTTCCCTACCGCAACAAATGATTTAGTATTTTTTTGGGGCGGTGTGCAGGGAAGGAAAAAAGGTCATCAAATCCGTGTTCAATGATGGCACAGATTCCTTGGCTACCAAACGCAAAGGCCGAGCAGAACAAAGAGATTTGCATTCTAAGTGATGCAAAGCAGCCGGCAGTGTTTTAATGTGGTGTTTGCTCTGTGATGTCTTCATCAGGCGCTCAAAGACAGCGGCTCTGGCAGCCGTGGGTCCCCGTGAGCCTGTCAAACTCCGTTTCCATGGTTTTCCTTCAGGCAGCACCATCGGCAGACAGCACGGAAACGGACCCCTGCAACCTGTTCTGAACAGTGTCTCTGATGTAGGGCCCCAGAGCGGGCATCAAACTAGCAACAAGCAGCAAGAAAATAACAATTTTGCTTTTCGCAGGTGTCAGAGCAGCAAACAAAAGGCTGTTTATAAAAGATGCAACATCCCCTTTTTGTCAGCCTTGGCAGTTTAAAGTCAGCCGGGCAGCAGTCGAGTGGCGGAGGAGGTTTTGGAGGGGGTGTGCTGTGAGAGACAGATTTCAAATTGTTTCCTCTTTAATCCTTTAGCCTCACTAAATAGGGCCTTCTCATCACCAAACTAATAGCTATTAACAGCATCCCAATTATTCCATTTGAATCAACGAGGGCTATTTTCTTCAGACAATTATACTCTTTTCCAGACAAAGAGTCAGTCTTACTCTCCCCTCACCTTGAAGAGCACCCTTTTATTTAAATAAACAGTTGAGAATATTTCAATATGAAGCCATATTTGAGCAGTGATGCTGCAAATTCAAGAGGTGAGAAAGATGAATCCGTGGTCTTTTCCCACTGTGCCAGCCTGTGTGCAGTGATGACGTGGAAGCCTGTGCTAAAAGAGCAGAGGTCAGCAGAGCTGACAGCCAGCCCCAGCTGGACCAGTGAATTTGTAAATACTGGTCAGGGAACTGCACCTCCTGGTGCCTCAGTTTCACCATGTGTGAAATTTGAATAATAACTTATTTCTTCTCTTGTGAAAGACATGGAGATGGAGTATTTGCCCATACATGATATAAAGCTCATGGTTACCTCTGTGGTTTTCATGACACCAGTGACTGGAGCCAATGCAATTCCCTCAAGGGACAGTTTTCCAGTAAAGAAAACTGATGGATCAGATGCTGTCCAAGTTACAAGAGAATCTGCTTTTCCCTACCAATTAGCTGATTTTATCACAGCTGCCTGGGGAGGTTCTGGGAGCCACTGGTCTCCTTGGCTCCTGCTTCCTTTGCTGTGCATCTGCCAAGCCAGTGAGAAGCCAGAAGTTGGGAGCACTGGATCCCAAGCTGCCTCTTTATTTCCTGCAGAGGAAAGGCTGAACATTTGGTGTTACAAGACTTGTGGCTTTGGTGCAGGTCAGCTGGGCTCTTACAACATAGGGCACACTCATCAGGGATTGTCACATCAGGGCTTTTTCCTTCCACATCCATCCATTGGAAGCCAGCGAGCTGTAAGGATGGTGGTCCAGGATTCCTGGCTCTTCTGGGGCTTTGAGGTTCCTGGCTGCTCTTTGGCTTTCTAAATAGAAGCCACAATGTTGTATTCCAGCTCCTGATTTCATGGTTCCCACTGCCTTGGGGACGCACTTTTGTTTTCCTTACTGGAAAAGGTCAGCGTTTGTGGTTTTGTCCCAGATTAGTGTGGAAGCCAATGGAAAAAAATAGCCAACTCTCATGCAGAACAGAGATGCATTTTTCTGTAGATCTTTCAACCCAAGGCACTTTAGTTCATGGTTTGACTGAAATTATCCCAAGTACATTCAGCAAATGCTGTTCCTGTCCTCACAAAACTCACCTCCTACACTTCTAGCATTCAAAGACTGATTCAATACTCAAACTATAATTATGTGGCTCATAATTTATTGCACGTTATCTGCATGTGGAGCAGACTGAAGTCACTTGGTGTGTTTGGAGTGCCAGAGAGCAGATACAGGGGACCAGCTCTGCATCTCAAATCCTGCCCTGACCCTGTGATTAAATGAAACCACAAGAACTGTAGAGAAAATGAACTTAAGATTGAGAGGGTTTCCAAACAGCTTATGACATACTGGTTATTGCAATGATTATAATTTTTTAAGATTTTAATTGATCTGTTAAATAAAGGAAAGGCATTTTATAAATTAATAACACTTTTATTTATGCCACTGATCAGCACCAGAACAAGGCCAGGTAGATCCATACTGATGGTATAGGCAAAGTATTAACAGATCCTGGCATTGCATATGAGCTTTCTATGGCCCAGGAATAGTTAAATTCCTTTTCCACTGATAGAAACAACACATTGGTTCTCAATGTATTACTGTACAGTGCCAAATCTGCTCTGACTTTCTCAAGAGCTGAGTGTGGAGCAGAGTGAGTGTTCAGTGAAATGAGCAGTGGCTGGCATGAAGGGATGGGGTGAAGCTGCCACAGATTCTTGCAGAGATTTCTTTTGATCAGAGGAACTGCTCGTGACTTTTGTTCGGCATGTCATGGCAAAAAAAATCCTCTGGTGGAAAAAAATGTGTCTGTGTCACAGCAGAGTTAGGAGCTGGCAGTCATAGTGCCTAGTCTATTTTTTTTTTAATGAATAGTTTTGTTTGCAGGGTATTGCATGGTCACACAAAATGTGGCTTTGTTTCCCAGTTTTGAAAATATCTGTAAGTGGTGTGGATTAGAGCAAATGAGAGTCAAAGCAGAGCTGACTTCATTCCAGAATGGTTTGGAGCCATACTCCTGTGTAGGAGGGGAAAGGGGATGTGTCTGGGGAATTACTGGAGGGAATTGGGAACAGTTGCTTTAAAACTGAGGGCTTTGGAAAAAAAAAAAGTCATCTTCTGTGTATAGTTCAGTTCCACAGTTATTTATGATGGGACTGAGCTGGAGGGAGGGAGGCTGCTCACGGGGTGCTCACCTTGTATTCTCTCCATCACTTTGTGAACAATATCATGAACCAGGAGATTTAGAGATGTATTTATTTTGGAATAAGAATACTTTGTTCTGGTTTGGAATAAACATCTCCAGAACTGGACTAGTCACCTTGTGCAGACAAGATTTTGAGGGCTGCATTCATCTGTATGGAGAAACAGGCTGCAAGTGTGGGAGTGGGGAGCCTTACCTGGGAAGGCACAGCTTGCCCCAACAGAATAAAACTACAGGGGAGAAAAAAACCATTGGTATTCTGGAATGAGATTATTGTTGCCAGTTGACTGAAATTATCAGCACTATCAGCACTTTCAGCACCTCCCATTGCCCCAGGATTTGGGCAGGGAGAAGCACATTAACTTGTTGTGTGCTGGGAACCAGGTAGCACCCTTGAGCCTCATCACCAAATTATTCATTATTCTGTAGGATCCCCCTCCTATGGATGTATTCCCAGTCTCATGTGTTGATTTAGCAGCATGATCTCACCATCACCATCACTATTATTTTATTTGCTTTTTTTGCTTTTCAGGCTATTACAGAAAAGGGTTTTTTTTACAGGAGAGACACAGTCTGCAGTCTTACTCTGCCAGTAAGTAGGGATTTATGATATAAGAAGTCTTTCTAGTCTGTCAGATTAGTATTATTCTTTGGAATCATGGTTAGGAAAGGTGAAAAATAAAATCAGAAAGGACAAAGAAGCTAGCACAGCACAGTGTGTGTGAGCTACCCTGAGCAGAGAAAGCACACTTGATGACACGCTCAGGGTGAAACAGAAGTGGGAAAAAGTAATTTTATCTCAGCACTTGCTTTGGCTGACTTCTCAGTCACCAGCATATTAATGGCTCTTCCCCTAGCAACTACAGAGCTTCCAACATGCAACTATTCTTTGGTCATAAAGACAAAAAATGGAGTTTGCCAGAACAGAGCTACCCCATTCTGGGCTGCTGACAACAGTCCCAGACTGGCCATATGCTCTGCTGCACTCACAAGTGGTAAAGCAACATTTTTGCTCCCGCTGGTGCTGGTGGTGTCCCTGTGGTTGTTATTGTTTCCATCCAGACCCTCTCCTCTTCCCTGGAGCTCCTGCCTGTTCTGTTTCAGGCTGTACCGACAGCAATGTCACAGCTCCCGAGCGCCGAGGAGAGCGAACAGATGCAGCTCCTGTCACATCCCTGCGAGCCGGTGGCACGGCCTGCCTCACTGAATGCCTTGAAACGGCTTGTGTGGGATGGCTGCAGGGCACTTTGGGGTGAAAAGGGACATGGATGCTTCCCATGGGGCAGGTCTGACCAAAGGTGGGTCACTGACTGACCTGTGTCCAGCAGGGAGGAACAGGACCTTCCACTTTGGGGCTGGGTGGCTGAGAGTAGCCACTTTTCGGGTGGGTTGTGTGTAATTGATGAGATGGGGAGTGGAGAGTGAGGTGGGAAAAGACCAGTAGGTCCTGTAGGGAATAGGTAGGCAATTCTCAGTTCCTACCCAGCAGAAATCCAGGGCTCTAAAGGATTTGGTAGAGGTCAGCAAAAATGTTCCCTTTCCCAGTGAGAGCCATGGGATTTGGATTTTCTCTGCATATGTGTGTTAGCTGAGACCCCCAGCACTGCCTCTGAAGGCTGTGCTTTCTTCACAGTATGGTTCATGAGCAGCTTAAACCCTTGCTGCATTCTAAAGGGATCATCCCTTTTTCTCCCCCATCTCTCAGTTAGACCCCCTCCCCCCCCCCCATCTTCCTCAAGTCCAGCCAAAACCTAATCATGGAACAGGCCATGTGGCTAAAGAAATGCTGTTCCTGCACAGGGGGAGCAGAGAGGTCATGGTGGTGGCCTCACATCTGCTGGAACTGCACCCTTGACTGGCACTATCACCACTAACTCTGCATTAAACATTCTGATGTTTTACAGTCCTCTGGGGAAATGTACTGACCTGGGGGTTCCTGATGGAGTGGAAAAGCTCAGTCAGGTGAGCAGCAAAGCTGAGGCTGTATCAAAGCACTAATTTCTACCTTTAGCTATTAACAGTAGAGGGAGAAATTCATTGTTCTGATTCCTTTCCAAGGAAGACAAGAGTGGACAAAATACTAGGTTCTTTTCACTATTAAATCTATTGTCTTCCCAACCTTACTCTTATCACAATTTGCTGTGCTTTCAGAGGAAGAGATTCAGAGCCACATGCTGTCTTTAGGGTAAGGATTTTTGTGTTTATCTGCACGCTCACTGCCAAGGCAGATAAGAGACTTTATTCTCTACATTATCACTATTTTTCTTCCTCCTAGGAGCCAGACTGCCTTTAGAAAGAGGGGTAAATATTTGAGCTCGTTATGCAGACCTAAAGTGAGGCTCTGGGTCTTTTTTATACTTATTTATACCCACTAAAATAATCAGCTTTCAGAGGCTTTTTCAGCTTTTTGGGCTAAAACCTTCCCTTTTGCTGATCTTTGCTTGCTCTGTTCATTATTCCATGCTAGACTCTTCCCTCCCCTGATTGCATGTTATCACCTTCAATGGAACAGCTGTGTCATTGCTAAAGGGTGTTAATCTTCCCCTACCTAACACCTTATTGACAGCCAGAGTCACAGAGCCCCCAGTCTTTTCTGACTTGGGTGACTTCTCAAAACAATCTTTTTTTTCCGCTTCTTTTAATTTCGTACCAATCCCACCGCAGTCTAACCTGGAGATGTAGGCACAGCCTGGCACAGCCCCTCCTGGCTTGGAATGTTCTGCCCCTATCAGGACTAGTGATTATAACCAGGAGAATATTCCCTAGCAATGTCAAGGGACAATAAGCCCCAGCTAATCAATAAGCACAATACCTATGGCACATGGGAGCCCAGAATAGAAGCTGCTCCGGCAGGTGGGACAGCTGGCTTGAATTTTTATGTCGTGGTTGTGAAAGGCACCACAGCTTTCAGCGAGACAAGAGCAGCACTGACAGTGACAGATCCCCTGTTACACTGTGCCACCAAACAGAACGAGACACTTCAGCAGATACAGTTCAGTTTTTCTGATAGCTTTGTAATGGGGTGGAATTAGTCTAGAATTCTATTGTTTTTCTGAATTCCCTTTGCCTGCCAGTGTTTTGGGCTGCCCTGTGGTTTCCAAGGTCACCTTGACTTTTTGGAGATCGGGAGTGTTGCCCTGACTCTAGAAAGATCCAGGGCAAATCTGTGTGCTGAGGTGATTACCTTAAAACAGATCTGCCTTAAAACAGCCAGCACAGCAGTGGGTACCCTAGTTGGGATTTCTGCCATCCTGTGAATGCTGGGTCCAAAGGGATATTTTCTGAACACAGCCTGCCATGCAGTGTAGGAACAATAGGAAACACCCTTCTTTTAGTCTTTGCACTCCTGACTATTAAATAAATGAAGATACTCAGATTTATCCTGCCTGTGTTCAAACAGCCCTGAGGTGCTGAGGTTGGGAAGAAACTGCCATTTCCTCTAAAGTCAATGGAAAGAGATCAAAACCATTGAACTCACTGGTGTCACTTCATAGAGGCCTTCCCATGGGTGACACAAGAGTGGTTCCTAATAGGAGAGATGAAACAAGCAATCACCGTCAGCTGTTCTGGTCTCCTCTTACAGCCACTGTAGCAGAGTTTTGTGGCCACCAGAAGAAGGACCTGAGCAGCCACCTGCTGATATAACCTGAATTTCTTACCCAGCCTGATCTTTTCTGACAGCAGAAAGCATCAACTAGTGGACTGCTGAGCACATCAAGATGGATAGAGTTCTCTTGTTGTTTGGATTTGGAGGTAAGTCTAGAAAAAGGAGACAAATAGCATCATAAAACAAATGTAGCTTTTATTTTATACTGCAGTTTTTTCATCCTAACTCTCCAGTGCTTAAAAAGACAGCAGGAATTTGAGTACAGAACTGAGAACTGGTAGTGAAGGGGCTTTTGCACGACTTGAATTGATGACTTAATTTTAATCCCAATGTAACTGGAGTTATCTAATTGACTATGATCATTAAATTTATTAGACTGGTCAAAACTGGGGCAATACTAATACTAATAGAAAGTCTGTGCCCAGAACAGCTGTACCTACCAGTCCAGGTACAAGCACTCACCTGATCATGTCATGTCCTAACTGAAGATATATCTGCTGGCTATGACTGACCCTCACAAATAATGTGTCCCCCTTCAGATACATCTTCAGTGGGGCTGCAGTTCCAAATATCCTGCAGCACCTCCAAAACCATCAGCAGATTTCTTTTGGGCACTAACTAGGCCAGTGACATTCTCAGGTTGGCTTGCCCACATGTAGTTGCTGAAAGAACAAGGCCAACAGAGAGTGTCAGTAATGAAAGAAACACAGAACCCCAGGGAAAATATGAACATCAGGTTATTTGGCCACCAGCTGATTCCTTATCAATAAGTGATGTAGCAGAAAGCAAAGCTGTATTAACACGTGCTGAGAGGCTGCTGTCGCATGGAGCGGCACCGCACGTGGGATAATAACCCAGGCTTGATGCTCCAGAGCCCACAGCAAAGCACAACATGCCAGGCAACAACTGTTTTTTCCTTTTTCTTTGGTTTTTCCTTTCACTACACACAAATAACCTGCTCATCTCAACAGCCTTAGCTGCCTGCCACCCCGTGAGCCCCGGGGAGCTGAGCTGTCTGGCCAGCACGTCCGCAGCACCGGGGCTTCAGTCACGCCATCGCTCGCTGGCCGGCTGCGCCTGCCCTGCCATGCTTTGATACGGCCACAAATTACAAACGATTCCTTTTCCCATCTCATGAGAAGGAAACCCATCAAAAACTGGCTGAATATTTGATCTCACGTAAAAGGAAAGACAAATGCACTCAGCCTGGAAATAGGTTTGCTTCGGGATGTCGGCTTTGTTCGCTCTGACCAAACTCTTGGCGCCCAGAGCTCCCAGCCAGGCAGCCAAGAGAACTCTGAATGTTATTTAAAGAACTGGTAAGGTCACGGTGGCCTGAGCCTCTCGGGGCTGGATTAATCTCCTTGGCACAGCAGCCCGTGCTGAGTGCGTGTGCTCGCAGGTCCATTCGTGTAGAGCAATGCCATCCAGTGGCTGCTCCGATCCATCACAAAGCCAACGGCTCCTTCCCGAGGCACATTCCATGAGCTGAAATGTTTCTGCTCTTGTTCCCAGCTCAGGCATTTTACATTAAAAGGCTGCGACAGTGGTCAGCGTGATTGCTTCCAACTTCTTTGGCTTTTTGCATGTAAAAACCAGGTATGTTTTAAGTAGCAGCCACTTCAAATTGTTTCATAAACATTCAGGGGGATTTTACACATGTAGTCCCAAGTTCACAAATATATCCTCAGACCTGGGTTTTGGTGTGGGGAGTGCTTATATGGAATCATGTGGAAAATTATGCTGATTTTTGAGACAAAAAATATCAATGAATGAAACTTTCTCTGTTCAATGGAGAGTCACTCAGTGGCATGTTTTCCCTTGAAGAAAATGCCCACGGGGAAGGATGAGCAAGGGCTGGGCTGGGCAGAACCCTTCTCCATCAGTGTCACACTTTAAAGAGCTCCACTATTGCCAGATATCCAAGGGCTGGACATTTTGGGGTTAGAGACACTTAAACCTGTTTGGCTGCATCCCCCCTCTTGCCATGTCCCAAGGACCCACCTCTGCATGGTGGCAGAGGCCATCATCCCCTCGTGACTAGATGAAGATGTCAGTGTTTTTGCCTGTTGCACTGCCCAAGTCAGCTGCCATTGCATGGTTTGGATGATGGATCACCCCAAGCACCGTGACCTGTGGAGCATCCCTGGAGCTTTCCAGTGCAGGCTCTGGCTGTGCCAAAGGATGTAAACCTGGTCCCACCACGAGGCAGCCCTTGCAGCTGGGTGGGTGTTCCTGGTGGGTCCGAGCCTCCATTTCTCTTGGACCCTTGCTGTTGCCAGTGATGCTCCAGCCAGGGCTGTGCCTGCTGCTGCTGCTGCTGCTTTTGCTGTTTCTGCTGCTTCTGCTGCTCTGTTTCAGTGCTGCTGCTCCTGCTCCATGGTACAAATTCCAATCAGGTGCAACAAAGCCCACCGGGTGCTGCTGACAACAGGTGTCTCATTAAACATCTCTCAACCTTACAGGCATTCACATTGACAAGAACCAAACTCACACTCAATCACAGCTTAATCACAGCCAAAGTCTATTAACAAGTCATACTAATTACCAACTTCTAACAATTTCTCAGGTTCAGAGGCAAAATATCCTTTCTTTATAGATGAAAACAGACTTGTGATACTCCAGCTCTGGCCATAATTAGGTCCTTTTAAACAAAACAAAACTAAAATAAAAATCCAGACGGGTCCCTTTGTGATAGTGGTCCTGGAAGTACAGTTGTACAATTAGATGTTTTGTTTGTTTTAATTTTGTATCTGCTGTGTTGCCCACAAGGGTCCAATTAGCTTGTTACAGATGCTTGTATCAGTTTTATCCACTTGTCTTTTTTTTTTTTTTTNTTTTTTTTTTTTTTTTTAGAGGGGTAACTTGTAGCACAGATTGCTGGCCTGCAGGCATCCAGAGATCAACAACCAGCTTTCTGTGATACCAAGCCCCCTGTGAAACAGGCAGCCCTTACCCACAGCATTCATAATGCAGAGGGTAAAACGAACAGAGGGGAGGGAGGAGCTTGTGCTGGATTTTGGATTATCATGGAATAATCTGGTGTGTTCAGAAATGGCCTGAAGGTGGCAATTCTGCCATGGCTAAGAATAACTCTGACAAACTTTGGTTGCTACACCTTGAAAATTGAAATGCAGGTTTTATTTTTAGTCACAGTGCAGCAAAATAGAAAGCTCTGAAGAGGTGGCTTTGAATTGTACATGTCACTATTTACTCCTGTCCCCTGGCATGCTCAGCACACGTGCAATTCTGTGCTAACCTGGATGCTTTTCTCCATTGTGTGGCTCTATTGAGTGCCCAAGCACTTGAGAACTCACTTGTATAATCGATACACTTACAAAAGGGAACATATAAATAACTGGAAGAATCTGACTTGACCTGACACTGGGGGGATGGCAGCGAGGGCTAATGCCTCATCCTTAACTCATGGGACTGCTGGAGAGGAAAAGAACACACACACCAGACTGAGTTAAGGACTAACATCAGATTTCCCAGCATTTTCCAAGCAGTGTGGTTCAAGGCAAAAAGCCTCTTCTGAATACCTGCGGTGCAAAATCCAGGAGCTGCTTGTTTACATGTTGTTGGGTTTAGTTGCTGTTTGCTTTTCCTCTCCTTAATTTTAAAAGAAAATTAACATCTCCCCTGGAAGAATCTAATGAGGCAGCTGTGCAGAGACTCACCAACTCGAGGTTTAGCATCAGCAATTATTGTTACCTCTGGCACAGGCAGCTTTGTCCCTTCAGCGAGGCGTGGCAGGATGAACACCGGATACCTGAAACTCCTGGGAGAAGCCTGTGTTTCCTGGGATAGGTTGGTGAGATGTGGAATCTCAGTTTGTCCTGCTGTGAGGCTCTGTGGAGCTGCAGGGGGGAGCAGGGTGGCACCCAGCTACAGAGGAACGGGGCAAACCCACCCACCTGCCCTCCCCACGGGCTCCACCCTTGGCCTGCCCACGCTGGCAGAAATCAGCTGTGACTGTGGTGTGGTGAAGTGTCAAAGTGGCTTAATGGCCATGCAGGACAGGGCAAACTGGTCCAAAAAATACTGTTACCTGGAAAAACCAGAGGGTTGAAGGTTTGGTGCTGAAAGCTTTGTCTTGCAAGGGTACAATCCTCTCATCCTGACCTGCCATCCTCCTCCATCCTGGTGCTGACCAGGTGCACTGAGGTGATGCTCTGCCAGAGGGTGGAGCACAGGAGGCCACAGATCAGCACACTGTACAAGGCATAACACAGCAAAGCCTTTTCTGCATCTCTCCTGGCACTGAAGGTGAGTTTCTGAGGCTCTGGAACAAGAAGTAGAGGGGGTTTTTTTGTGTGAAAATGCATGTTTTCCATGTAATGTCCACTCCTGCTTGAGTCACAGGGAGGTAAAAAAGAAATATCTTTGTTGAGAGCAAATGGTAAAGCAGGATGGGAGATGAAATATCCATCTGCAGTGGAATAACCATGAGAGCATTCATGCAGTGTTTCTTTGGGACACATGGGAGATTTTCTCTAGCCATAGTCTTGTTTTTCTTCATGAGAGGCTGTTTCAGACCAGACCAGAGCACCCTTTTCCCTGGTTTTTGTTAGATGAAATTTGGAAGAAAAGGTTAGCAGGTGCTGGCACAGGCTCCAGGAGTTCATCCTGGATCCCAGTTC
The DNA here is from genome assembly GCA_013400775.1 of Chaetops frenatus. NCBI lineage: Eukaryota > Metazoa > Chordata > Aves > Passeriformes > Picathartidae > Chaetops > Chaetops frenatus. The sequence continues at coordinate 418,522 of VZTR01022658.1, read as the reverse complement.
CTCCAGTATACATGCCCAGAGCCAAAGCTCTCTGGCTCCTTTTGGGGAGCACAACATGTATGATCAGCAATGATCCTTCCAGGTTCTTCCTAGTTTTTATCTGGCATAGTAATTCCTGTCTTTTTCATGGATTTTTTACTGTTCCTGGAATTAAAAAACAAATAAACAAACAAAAAAGAAATAAATCACAACAATTGAAGCTTTACTATTTTGCAGAGCTATCACTTCTGATCAGAAACTGAAATCCTGCTTTGTGCTCCTCCAGTGTGGAAATCTGTCAGGTAAATAGAAATCACCTCGTAAAAGCCCTTAAACAGCTCTGGTTTATATTTTAATTGAGGAACAGAACATTTTAAGCACTTTTATTGGGTGGCGCCTGCTGAATGACAGATGTCTGCGGTGGAGTAATGCTGAGCACACTTTCATAAAACAGAGAATTCCCTGCTTAAAACATTTACAATTAAAGGCTTGATTGAATAACAATGAGTTCTGTGCATGGAGCTCATTTCTGCACTTGTTTGTGCACCTGAAGCAGGCTGTGATCATTCTGTAGGTTGGATACGAGGTGCCAGTTGCTTTGTTCAGTGACCAAACAGTGCTCACGGGCACAGCTGGAAATGTGCCTTTGATTTTCCACCAGGATAGAGATAAGGTGCACTGTGCTGCTGTGCTGCCAGACTTGCTAACACCCTTGTTTCAGCTGCTTTGGCTTTTTTTTTTTTTTTAAGCTACAGGTTAGTAACTCCCAATTTGCCAAGAGCCAGAGATTTTAAAATGAACACTAATCCTTTGCAGCTGAGAAAGTCTTAACTAGCTTCTGCTTTACTTTTCCATCTAGCTCCTGTGACCCCTATTACTGTAATACCCAAGAACATCACCTCTGGTCGTGCACTGAGCCTCGCAGTATCTGAAGAAAGTTAGACTTGCATTAATATTATTTTTTCTCTTATAAATGGAGAACTGAGGCACAGCCAGATCAAGTGACTCACCCAAAGGTGCTCTTTGAAAAGGGGTCCTAATGCTGTACCCACGTGCCCAGTCTTTGGCTGGTATTTAAAATTTGGTCTTTTGATTGTAGAAATGGCTTCAAGCAAGCTCCAAACACCCAACAGCAAACCAGACAACACGGCACAAACCACAGCCTTTTGCTCAAGCCAGCTGAGAGACTGAAGTGGGAAAGGATTCTGAGTTTCATCCCTGCTGAACTGAGAAAGATTGTGTGTGAACTGACACCAGTGCAGATCTGGGGAGGCACAGAAAATCCTAACAGCGAGAACCTGAACTTTGGAAAAACAGCCTCACTTTTCTCCAGAGATGAATCCACAGAGTAGATCTTGCCACAGCAGAAGGAACATGTGTCATGGGAACAGCAGAGGCAAAATGTGTCATGGGAAAATCTTGGCGGATTCAGCCCAGGACGAGAATATGCAAATTGAGACCAAATTAAATGCAATTGAGCAAGATAACACATATCCCATCAAGGAAGAAAACTCACAGCACGCTCGCAAAAAAAGATGGAGTTTAACTCCAAGGAGGGGTCTGAGCATGTCTAAGCAGTCCCCAGTGCCTAAATTTTAGCAGGAATATGAAAGTCTCCCAAAAGAGAGTCAGGAAAGTGTTGCAGGAGTCAAACAAGGAATAACTGAAGTGCAAGGGTCCATTACAGAACTCAGTAGAAGAGGTGTAACCTGCCCTCCAACATAGCAACAAAGCACAGGTACTAAATGATAATACAGTTTTTCTGCCATTAAAAAGTAATCCTGTAGCTCACTTTTGGCATACTGTACATTTTTTCTCTTCCTGGCCTGCTCTGCTGAAAGAAGGATTTTCAAGAGTTGCTGGTTTCCATCTCCAGAGTAGCTCAATTTCAGTTCCAGGGGAAACAAAACTCTCAACTAGCCTCATTTGTAAAATCTTTGAAGATGTGGGAATGTCCTCTGGCTGCAAGGAGAGGGAGTGTGATTCAGAGCCTGGTACAGGTATATAAAGGGTTCAATATTTAATTAAACATAATCTTCCTTGTGGCATGAGTGACTGAGCTCTTTCAGGAATAAAAATCCTTGGTTTTTATTATACTATTCTCCAATATGTGACAACACAAAACCTTTTGCAGGGCCATGCTGGCCCAGCACCTGCCTTCCCTGTAGCAGCACTTGCTGCCCTGCTGCTGCCAAGAGAACATTTTGGGAGCTAATAACTTTCTACTTTTACATGAAAAATCCATCTCTCTGGGATGTCAGATTGCTCTGACATGTCTCCCTGGTGCCTGGAAAATATGATTGCAGTCCCCACAGTACTGGGGTGAGGAACCCACGGCGCTGCTCAACACCACAGCCTGCCCTGCTCCGCCTTGAGAACCAAACACACATTTTTCAGCTACTTAAAAAAACAGTATAGAGGGGAAAAAAATGAAACCATGTTTTTGGGTAGTTATTCTCTACAGAGAACGTGTGCTCTGATCCCGCACCCATGGCTGAGCTCAGCATGAGCAAAGGAGTTATGCTTGAAGCATGTGCTGACAGAGGCTCTGAGGATCTGGCTTGCAGACCTGCCTTTGCAAAGGGTCAAGACAATCTCACTTAGGGCACAACTCTGTTAGTTTTGTTCTGGTTTTCTTTTTTNTTTTTTCTTTTTTTTTTTTTTTAATATATAAGGAAAAAGCATTAGCTCTTTTCTGGAAGTGAGATTCTGCTCTGTGTGAGAAATGAGAGTAAGTCAGTTTGAAGGGAAAAGCTGCAATGCATCAGGCACAAGGCTAAGTAATATTAAAGTCTGCAGCTTCCTGGCCCAATTTTGTTTTTACATACACAAAATGCCTTCTAGAGGCACAGAGTTTGATTTCACCAACTTCTCCCTTCCATTGTTAACCATTCATAGCTCCCACCTACTCTACAATAATAATGAAAAGAAACAATCTTTTTAGTAGCGAAAAGGTAATTACTAAGCAGGATGTATACTGTTCGAAAAAGCCACCAGGATTTTCTAAGGGTAACTCCAGTCCCCACATCCCCTGATTCAGTGGGATGTGCTCTTTCAGCCTTGACGGTGGGCTAGGAGGTGTCCTCTGCATCCTGACACAATGGCCTTGGCTGGAGCATTAGCATCCCTAGGAAGTGCCCTGCTGAGAACGACGAGAGGTTTCAAGAAGAGGCAGCCAGGGCTGGAGACAAAGCACAGCAGCGTCCAAGTGAATCTTCCCAGGGATGCTGGGATGTGAAGCACTCCTGCGTTTCTTCGACAACGACAACACGAGTCCTTGTGCTGTATTCCCCAGGCTTTCTCTGAGACGTCTACCAGCTACACCCTTCCTCCCCGCCTGCAATTAGCACTTACAGTGTTGCAAAGGGAGATGAGATTCGCTCTCGCTGTCCTCCTTCAGAACTCGCTCACACCTTCCCCACTGGGTGGGAACATGTGCTGTGGGTTAGGAAATATTCTCGTAGTGGAATTACATTTGCAGTAATCCTACCCCCCGCCTACTGTTTGCTTCTGACTATCAGGCTGCTGCTCGTCGCTGTGAGCGAGCACGTGAACACGAGAGCTCAGGCACAGCCCTGGCTTCAGCAAAGCCTCCCATCTCCGTGACTCTCTTCCTTTCCCCCAGAACTGCCTATGCACAAATTGGGCCCCGTTTGTTTCATCCAGGGTAACTGGAGCTGGGTAAGTGCCTGCAATTTTGGAAGAGTGGGGTGAGGAGAGAAGTGGGAGTGTATGACCGTTGACCTTAATTAGAGGAGATAAAAATGTCGAAACATGATTCCTGAGAAAACCGAGGAAGGCCTCTATTGTCGAGTGTTTCCACATGGATGCCACTGAGAAGAGGTCAAGTGCTTTCTATATACTTTAAGTAAACAGCAGATTGTGAGTTCACAGTCTGGACTGGATTTGAGCAGCCTCTGCGTTCTGCAAGATCATAATTGAGTCCTATGTACTTAAGATTTGATATCCACTGACATTATTACTTGACAGTGCCAGAAAATACAGCAGCAATTAAGAGTTATAAAGTTTGCAAGTAAAACTGCCCCATGTCACAGATGGCTCACCCCGTGCTAGAATTATCTCAGGCTCCAGCTCTGAAGGAGCAGCAAGAAGGGACTTCTATAAAAAAGTCTGTGCTGTTGGCTTTCTGTGATAAAGACATGCCTCCTCACATCATCATTGTCACATAAAAAATGCACAAAGCCTGCAAAATTAAATCTGCTAAATGAGCAGTGGGTTATATGTCAGGAACGGAGTGCTCTGAATCAGGCAGTTTATTTACATGCTACTGGGAAGCACATCAAGCCAAGTTAAAATGTTATGCATAAAATTCTTCTGTTCATCTTTGCAGCTATCCAGACTGAAGGTTAAGAAGACTGAGTGTGGTGGGTTTGTCCCAAATCGAGCTCTATTTCCTTACCTGAAGGTGGGATGGCACAGAAATCAGAAATGACAGCAGTATTTCGTATCTGCAGGTTCAGCTCTACTGTCACTGCCAGCAGTTGTGGTTGTTACCAGGTAGCAGCGCTTTCATCTCAGGTGCTCAGCATCTCTTCCATGCCCTGGAGAATCCTTGCCCTTACTAAAGGTCTTGTTCACAGACAGGGAAACTGAGTCAAAAACATTGATCCAAGTCCCCAGAAATCAGTGGCAGACCATCCAGAGCCCCAGCATATCTAATAACTTCTCCAGCTATTACAAGCAGGAAGAAAGGGCAGGAGTGCTCTTAGGGGCATAATTGAGAGCAGATGAATCACTGGAAATCTTCCTGTCCATTCAGTGGGCTTCACATGATGATTTCTAATACTTGGGACCCAAATTACTTGGGGTGCACTGCTGGGAGGAGGGAATGAGGCATGTAACTTGGGAAGCTCAGTCCTGAAGAGTCCTTTTGGAAGTGAAGCTGTAAAGCTTTATATACACCTGAAGCAAAAAGTCTTTTTTTTCCCCTTGTCTGCATCTGCCTGTGAAAAGAAAGAAGAAAGGGCAGCCCATTTGTGGATGTTTTCTTGCTGCAACTCTGAATTGGAAATATCAGTCCTTGATTAAAGTGGGAAATACAATTGCACAAGTCATTAATTATTACTGATAAACCGAAGGTAATGATGGAGCCAAATAAAAATCTCCTGCCACTACAACGGGATTCTGGAAAAAAAGACAGACCTGGGTGCCTGCAGCCTATTTGCATTTCCTTTTTTTTTTTTGGTGAAATACATGCCTGAATTGCTGGGTCTCCAGGCCCTGCGTGTCCTCAGAGCACACGGTGTCTATAGGTACAGAGACCTGAACTTTATCTTCACAGACAGTGAACAGCAGCAGCTCGCGGTGCCTGCGACACGTGACCAGTCCCAATTATGGCTCCTTCCACATGACATCAGTATGCAATGGAGGATCTCACTTTTTTTTTTTGCCAGAGGCAAATGAATTCATTATCCAGCAGCGAGGCGTGGGGCAGGCGGATGCGTAACTCTGGGGTGATTTGGATTCCACGCTCGCGTGGGGGTGTGAGCCAACCTCAGAAGTCATTTTCACTGATGCTGACACATAAGGCTTCCCTCAGAGACCTGTCTATCAAACTGCAACATGCTATGCAGAAAAATTAGATTACTCATGCTACAATAAAGACACCAATGACAATGATGAAAAAAAAAACCAACAAAAAAAGGGCTTCAAAATATAACAGCTATTTATTAAATGAATAAAAATCCTGAGAACAGGAAAGTATCCGAGAGACTTTTAAAAAATTTATTTTACCTCTTGCAACCCATTTGAAGGAGAGCAAGTTGAAAAGACCCTATTAATTCAGATGGTGCCTCTGGAAAAACCACCATTTTATCATGATTGTCACATTACTGTACTTGTGAAATATCATAATGTCAAAAATCATAATGACTTAAATAGTCATTATGATTTTGCTGCTGGTTTTGCTGCAGTCAGCAGTAGGATTTCCTTTGGCTTTGGTAAAAGCAGGACCAGGCCCCCTTGCTCTCTCTCTCTCTGAATTGCAAATGGGTTGTTCACGTGTCAGCTCAGTAGCCAGGCAAAGTTCACTGTGCTCAGTTCAAAAAAGCAAGATGAAGCTCAGGGCATTTCCTTCACAGTATTTGCCGAGTTCCTCAGGTCTACAAACATGTTAAAGTGGTTTAATACAAAATCCGTAAAACTAACATTATGCAGCTATGTTTGAACCCTTGTCCAATAAAATCCATTTTTTTTCGGAAATAAATACAAAGTAGTAAAACATACTTAGTAAAGAAAAGAAAAGGCTATGTGAAGCTTAGTAAAATCCTATAAATCAGGATCCTGGGCAGCTTCAGGAAGGGTGATTTAAAATAAATCTGCAGAAGAACACACAAACAGAGACAGACACACAATCCATAGCTGGAAATGGATCTGGACCAGTGCCGAAGTTAGAACATCCCAGACAGCACCGCAGGACTGGTTTTACAATATCAGATAATGGAAAGGTTTGGGCAAATGCTGATTTTACTTCTCTAGTAATAATAAACCTGTGCTGGGGCTTCTGCAGTATTGGCCCCTTGAGTTATTCCCCAGGAATGTTATTTGGAAAAGCTAATTGAGAGTTTTAACTCCACTTGCCCTGAATCACGTTATGGCCGCACTTCCTGCAGCTGCAAATTCTGTTTTACCTATTGTTACCTTTTTTAAAGGAACCAGTTGTTGTATGCTGGCTTGACTTGTGGAGTAGCTCCAGACACAGGGTTTACTTTCTTGTCTTCAGTGTCTCTTCCAAATATTTCACCCCAGAGATGAGTTTTGGTTCCCATCCAAGCCCAAAGAGTAGAACCACAAGCTCTCCTGTGGCCCTGCCTCTAGCACGGTCTCACTGGAGCTCATGGCCTGGGGACCAGAGCAAAGAAGAGATGCAGGGTTGCCTTTTCCTGCTCCTTTTCTGACAGTGTGAACTGATCAGCAGATCAACCCCATTCCACCCTTCACCCGGCTGAGGAGTTTTTCTGGGGCTTTGGCTTCTAGAGAGGCGATTTCAACATGACCACACAGAGGGAAGCACGTGGAATTATAGGCTTCTTTAAAATTGTCAGGAGCAAATATGATCAGATCTGGTTCTTGATCTCATTACTGTCTAAAAGATTTGGCTGGCATTTTTAAATGCCATGATTTATGTTCTTCACCTTAACACAGCCCTCAGTGGTGTAAACCGAGTAACTCTATTATTCTCCAGGGCAACTCCACAGACTCCAATTGGAGAATTTTCAGAACACTGTGTCTATAAGAAAATATTAACGTGGATTAAGACAAGTTGATAGATTTTAAACCAGGATATTCAATGAGAACCAGCAAGAATAAATCAAATAACTTTGCCTAACTACAGAAAGTATTTGTAAAGCCCTGTAAGGTTTCCATTTCCTAAAGCCACCTGCCATCTCAAATGCCCCTAATCAGTCACAGATGCTGGATACCAACCTGCTAACCCTATGGCTTTGAGAGAAAATATTGCACTTTGTAAACTCATTCTCGGGCATTTCCTTAATTTTTCTTAAACTAGACTTTCATCCCTTATTTTCCACTTAAATGTAATGAGTTAAATCAACTCTGACATTTTGTCCTGCTTATCCTTACATTTCTGTTTAGCTGCTTTCCTATCTAATTCTTGAAAAGCCTGAAGACCTTAAGTTTGGGTTTTTTGGGTTTTTTTTATTCATTATAGTATTTTTTTTTTCACTCCACATCTCATGATCACCCTCCTGGTGTTGAGCAATCCTATTAAATGCAGAGTTATGACTGTTTCTCTAGTCCATAGCCAATGGAAAAATGAATGTTTTTCTGTTCTTATGGTTATCCCCATGATGAAGATGTACCAAACACTGGGATTTTCTGAAGTACTGTGGAAACATTTTTGAACCTGAAAAATAATTATAAAAATACCCCAAAACACATGATCAAAGAAGTCTACTCCTGAAGAAATAAGGAACATTTTAGAGGCTTCATCCAGCACCCAATGGAATCAAAGTAAAGAATTTCATAGATTAGGGAAGGTATCAAAACAGGCCCTGGTGCCGAACACCATTAGAGGCCATTCAGCTGTAGTGGGGGATGGATGGCTTGGCTCTGGAAGGAGCCATTATTCCACTTTAGCCCGTGAGGACAGGCTGGGAGTGGGAGTTGTAATGGAGGTAGGAAGCAGACTGGATTTTATTAGTCTTCCATCATCTTTAAGAGACCCCTAAGCAGATCAGGTTTCAGCCTCTCCCTCCACTCCCGTGTCAGCCGTTGGTTCTGTTTTTGCTGGAGGATAAGTTTCATTATATTAATAAGCAGCACAAGTGGTTCCAATTGTGGAAGAACCACTCTGAGCTGTCAGAAATGATCAGAGGAGAAATTTCAGCCTTTCCATGATCACAGCCTCTTCTTCTGGTGCCTCAACTCAGCACTTCCCCGGTGCACTTCACATTTTTAGCAGCCACGACAACAATAAAAGGTACCTCTACGTTTCAGCTAGGGGAGGTTATTTTAAGGAATTTTATTCCCTGATCATGGTAGTTACATCAGTGCTCAGAAACCAGATGCTAATGGGAATAATTGGGCTAACATCCAATCTGCTAGCTGGGAGACTAGATCTAGACATGCACTTAAATGAAACTATACATCTTCAGTCTCTTACTTCAAATTCCAAACACAAACATCTTTAATCATGCCACTAAGCCAGTAAGTTTGCATTTCTTATTACTCATGAAGAGATAGTGAGAAAAACTCACAGCAAAACACTCCAAAAACTGGGACAGTTGGATCCCTATCTGAGAGTAATCCATTAATGTTCACCAGCAGTAACACTCAGAATTTGTCTCCCTCACATCATCCACTTGAAGGAAAGGGTTTTAGGTAGACAAAGTAATTAAGAATCCTTACAAGGGTGGAAATATTACTAGATTAATAGTGTAGGTAGAAAAATGAGGCACAGAAAGTTTTAAATACATCTGAGTTCAACAGGCAAGCCAGTCAAGAGGAGAAGGGTGTGACACACAACGCTGTGCTCCAACCACTGGCAGAAAGCAGGAAGACAGGGATCCATGGAACAGGAACACATCAATCCCGTGCTGTGCCACTGAAGCTGCTGGGATTTGTGCAGGAATACATCTCCACCAGCACTCCCACCCCAGGATGCAGGACTGGGGTTTGGGTTCAGGGATTTACCACCCAAGGACTGAGAACTGCACTTCCTCCTGCCAGGCTCCCACATCACCCCGAGAGGAACTGAGCGAAGTTTAGTTTTCAAATTAGACTCACCCAGGACTAGGCACTGAAATCTCATCTGTATTATGGAACTAAAAAAAAAAAGAGGGGAGAAATGTAAAAGGAAATCTTTGTAGCCAGGACTACCTGACTCTCCCGCAGTAGGAGACGCAGGAATACTGTTTCATGTCATGGAGATGTAGTTAAAATGCAGACTGCATATCCTTGTTCTCAGAATCTGAGAGGTGTGGTTTGTGCATGTGGACAAGCCATCGTGCCTCCCTTTGATCTATCACTTGATGTAGAGGAAGGCTTTTATGTGTTAGTCCCATATAATGGATAATTTAGTCTGAAACCATTATGAAAAGTATTACATTTTGGGTACATATGCTTCAATTATTCTTGAAAGTACACAGGAATATTTTATGATATGCACACGGATTTCAAGGAATATTTTATGACATGCACACGGATTTCAAGAAAAAAAAAAAGGAAATAAACCCAGAATTTTTGTTTACCATCCAAACAAATCTGTTTTTCTGAGGCAAGTCTGCGTGTGTTTTAAAAAATTGTGCCATTTTATGATTTTTTTTTAATGTAGGTTGTAAACTATATGTTTGAATGTAATATAGAAAGTGAGAGAACCATCATTCATTAAAATTTCCAGTGGTCAAAGAATCATAGAATGGTTTGGGCTGGAAGGAACCTTAAGGACCACGTATTTCCAACCCCCTGCCATGGGCATGGACCCCTCCCAGGTTGCTACCTGAGGTTGCTCCAAGCCCCATCCAACCTGGCCTTGGACACTTCCAGGGATGGGGCAGCCACAGCTTCTCTGGGCACCCTGTGGCAGGGCCTCACCTCCCTCACAGGGAAGAATTTCTTCCCAATATACAATCTAACCCTGTCCCTGACTGAAGACTCTAATCCTGTGCCCCTTTTACAAACAGAGTGGGCCAGAGGAAGGCCTGGCAGAGTTATCCATAAATCCATGGACTGCTGAGACACTGTGACAGTGGGCAGGGCTGGAATATTCCCTTTTCCTATAGGAACAGTCTATACTAGCTGGCCATTTTAAGAGCAATTTTAGAGAGAGGAGGGTCTCTTTGTTTATTTTCTTCTCCAGACATGCTTGCAGGGACAGATCCTGGAGATGGCCCCAGGTGGACACCAGTCAGAGGTGAATGCTGACAGCAGTGTCACTGATGGCCTCCTGCAGGTGCCTTTGTGCCCATTTCCCTATTTCTACATGAAGCATCCTCATATAAGGTATTTGTTTTTCAACTAGGAAAATGATCTTAGCTTTTAATTGGATTCCTTCTACTTTCTTCTACTGAATAAAATGATGTCTGTGGCCCTCACACATCAGCAGTGCCCAGGCTGAGCTGACCCAGCCTGTCCCCAGCTCCTCTGCTGAACTTACCTCGGATGAAAGGCGTGGAATGACAGGCACAGGGTGGAATGACAGGCACAGAGTGCCAGAGCTGGCACAGAGGCTTCTTCTGCAGGCATCTTGCTGGTTGTTTTAAGGTCTTCTGCCTCTAAGTGGCACCATGCTGAGTGATTGAACACTTGCTAGAATCTGTTCTACCTTTTATTGTAATGATTTCTTACAGAGCTCCGACTTTCCAAACTCTGAACTTTCAAGAGTACTGCCTGGATCCCTTTTGTCAGAAAGACAAAAGCCTCTGGCGTTTTGGGGCCAGGACCACAAAATTCCATTGGAAAGCCACAAATCCTAACCCCTTAATGGGAAAGACTGAACTTGGAGGGTTTTCACATCCTTGGGATTTGTAATGACAGGGATTCAAAACACAGCCAGGCANTGTCAGAGCCCTTTTGTCAGAAAGACCAGAGCCTTCTGCAGTGTTGGGCCCAGTACTACAAAATCCCTTTGGAAAGCCACAGCTCTTAACCCTTCACTGGGAAAGACTGAACTTGGAGGGTTTTCACATCCTTGGGATTTGTAATGACAGGGATTCAAAACACAGCCAGGCAGAGCTTCCACTGGTGTGAACTGCCAGAGGGTTACACTGAATTGTACCCATCCCTGACCTGGCTTATGCTTTTGTATTTGCTTAAAGTAATTAGGCCCAGACTGTCTCATATGCAACTTCTGCTCAGAAAGCAGGAAACAATTTGGGAGGGGGAGAGAGGGTGTCCCAGAAGGGAGAGGTCCAACCTACAAACACACACACAGCCTGGAAGTCCTGAAACTGCTGAAACAAACTGCACTCCTCAAACCAGCCACCCAGCAAAAGAGATATTGTACTTTTTAAGCCAGAAGAAAGAAATCTCCTCTCAGTGCCATAATGGGCTCATAATACTAAAATATTTAGATATTCAACCATCTACCATGAAATCTGCCTTTACTTACTATTTTATGATCCTCACACATTTTGCAGCGTTTGAGGCTCTTTCCCCTCCTTTAAAATGCAGTGATGTTGTCCTGTCCCTATATCATAAAACAAAATCCACAGCCCGAACTCTGCAGCTCACAGCAACAACAACCAAGCTATGCAGCCCCAGAAAATCCCTGACACTTTGAGAGGACTAGAAAAAAGTACACCAAGAGGAAAGTTTTTCTGTATTTGAGGGAAGGTTGTCAGAATAGTAATACAGTACTGTAAGTAGTGAAGACTGGGAGATTTATGTGCCAATTCTGTGTATGATTTATTTAGATGAATTGCTCTGTATCAATATGTAAAAATCCAATAAATATAACTCCCTATACAAAGGGTTGCTCCAATCCCAATGTTACAGTGGAGAATTTTGGCAGAAAGTCAGGATGTGCATTAAAAACACACTTTTTGAGAAGTCTAATAAATAAAAGCTCTGAAATATAGTTTCCTACTGAGAAAGGCATGTTAAATCATTTTGATAAAGAACTTAAATTAGGCCTTAAAAAGAGGGGGAAGCTAGGTCCCTGTAACTAATTATTTATAGCTATTTTGAATATAAGAGTCCAAGAAAGCTGGTCTCCATCTCCCATTTTCTACCACAATAAGTGGGAAAGAAAGAGCCATTCTCCTCTCCTTCCCAACCAAATTAAAAGTGTTAGAAGGGTGAGGAGCAGAACAGAATTAAAATAGGGAACAGGCACCTGAATCAGCAAGTTTCACATTTTCTGCCAAAATAAAAGATGTGGGCAAGGGATGTGTCTTCAGTTCTCCTCTGCCTTACTCAAGGGAACTGGGCTGTTACCTCACTCTGACATCCCAAAGAGGGAATAAACTATATTTGTTAAACACCAGTGGGAATGTTTTTAGAGGGGAATAAACATCTGAATAGCTCCAGTCTTTCTGAAAGTCAAAGCAATTTAGAGACTGCACAGCAGTCAGAATTGCTGGGGACTTCAGCTTCTAAGTCACTTTGGTGCTTCTGAGTCTGCTACCCACAAGCACAGCTGGCATTCTGCCTTGGAGGATTTACAGTCTGAGGACCTGCAAAAGCTGTGGGGCTGGGTACTGTTGGTTTGGGAGTGTCTGGGGCTGGATCCAGTGCTGGATCTCACTCCAAGCACAGCAAATCCAGTTTGTAAGGCAGAAGGCTCAGCATGGGAAGGCTGAGGGATGAGAGACTAATGCTCAACAGAACAGTGCCTGTGCTGGAGTTTCCTGCTGTTGTGGTTGTACCTGTCAGGCTTCCCACCGAGGTTACTGAGTTATTAATCTCTGACAGAAAGCAGAATTGCCCTCCCATTCTCAGCAGATTGATTCTCCCCTAACTCCCTTCTTTTGCTGAGCATGGGCGTCTCCCAAGGCTCTGCAAAAGGAGTTGTTCATTCTCCTCTGCTCCACCAGCACTGCTTCCCTCTGAGCCTGAGTTCATTCCTCTCTCTAAATCTGACATTCACATCTGCTTTGTTGAAGAGCTCAGTGAGGTTTCCTACAGAGAACTTGCAGAGCCAGGAGGTCACTAACAGGTGGCATTTTGATAAAGAAGGGAAAGATGTGCCTTGGAAAAAAGAGAGGGGCCCTTTGGATCCAGAGTTTAACAGAGCCTGCATTTGGCCTGGCTGTGTGGCCAGAACTTCATGGGAGACAAAATCACCTTTCACTGATGAGAACCAAGTCACAATCCAAAGTTTTTCAGTGTCTTCCAAGACCCACTTCCATGCCAGATAAGACTTCCAGTCCTCTCTGGCAGCTTACAGTCCCCAAGAACCACCACCAGACCATCCAGACATGTCCTCTGAGGTCAGAAATAGCACAAGAGCTCAACCACAGAGCATCACTGCCCACTTTTTATATCCAAAGCCAACACAGAAATATGTGGCCAGGTTTTCAAAAGAACTCAACAGCTTGAGGGCTTTGTTGAACGTCTGTCTGTAAACACAACAGTGGGAACTGGAGGATGCAGCTCTGGAAATCTGGCCCAGGCTGGGACTACTCAAAAAACTGGCCATGAGTCCCTCTGAAAATGCTGTCCTATATGGTCCCAGGAGAAAAAGAGAGAGGCCAATAGCACAAAAAGCAAAGGTGTTAGCTGCAACTACAGATAGCAGGAGTTTTCTTCCAGTTCAAACTAGATTTCAGATTTCTCCCATCCATCAGAAATAAAAATTCCTGGACACTGAAAGCCCAAAAACTAAGACAAAAAAAACCAAGTGGAAATTTGAATTTAAATTGAAACTTAAGCATTAAAAAAAATTACAAAACATTTGTTGCTGTCACGAAAACTTAAACTCAGGCTTCTGACATTTTAAACTTAATAACCAAAACCATCAGCCATAATGATTTCTCCATCTGATTCAGCATTAATATTCAGACAAATGCCAGGGGCTGTCACTTCCCATATTAAGGCAATCCACATTCGTTTGCATCCTGAGCACCTATGGATGTTGTTTGTCTAATGAAAAAACTGTAATTTTTAAGCTGAAATGAAGGAAAGGAAAGAGGTGGAATAAGGCAGCTGAATGTCTTTTGAAAAACATCAAAATGCATTTTCTTTTGAATGCCTGAGAAGGATCTGATTATTGAGGGATCCTTTCCTCTTCACTTCATTATCAGTACACCGTCAGTGCTGGGTTATCTAATTACTCATCTCGAACTGGAAACTTCATTTCCATGCATTAAGGTGCAAGAGGACTGGCTTGTCTGGCTCAGCAGTCAGTACTCAAAGAACAGCTGTAAAGAGCAGAGTCAGGACGACTGCAGCACAAGAGGAAATCCTCAGTAGAATTCAAGTGCTTTATGTCTGTCATAAACACACTTCCAGATCAAATTAAAGGAATTTCTTTTAACTCTATTCACAATCTCCAAATATTCCACTCAACGAGCTGCCTGAGATCTTAGTCATTCTGAGAAATGAATCATATTCCCCCTGTCATCTGGCTGTTCTCTGCTGACTGCTAATTCATGGTATATTGATTTTAAGACTCTGTTAACACATTATATTTTCATGCTAAGCCAGGAAAGCTTTTCTTGCTGAAAAACCATGCCCCATCCTCATTCCTCACAATACTCAGTTTTGTTCCTCCTCAGTTATTTAGAATGATTGATCAACACAATTTAATCAGCTTTAAATGATTCAGGGAATTGTTCCATACTATTGTACCACCTACATTGTTTTTTACCTGCATTTAACACCACAACATGAATTCTGCTTATTAGACTTGTGTGTTTGCCTAGTGATGCAAGATTTTAAAAGACCAAATAAATTCTTGGCTAAGACCCTGGGGTCCAGAAGAATTGTTTTGTAGAGGTTTTGGAAATCAGCTGCTCATAGAAATAACTCATTATCTAGATGGAAGAATTGAAAACAAAGATCCTCATAACGACAGGAATTTTTTTCATCACTGATTTAAAACAAGTTGAGACTTTTAAAAACACCTGTGAATATCTACACTATTACAGATGGCGATTAAAATTTATAATGTATTAAATAAGAAATATTTTGTTTGCTTCATTTCAAATGTCATTAATGGTGAGTGAGGTCTCTCATTGGACTAGCACAGAATTGCTGTTGGCAAAAATCTAAGTACAAAACACAACAGCTTCATGTTTCAGATGCTTATAAAATTTAATTCTCCCAAATAGCACCATTAATTTGGCTTAAAGATTATACAGAAATATTTTTGGCATGTAATGAGACCACAACTTCGCTTTTATTTAAATGTTTCTAACAGGCATGACATCTTTGTAACTTCCAAATAAAGTAGTTACATTTAAACAGAAGCTATTGAAACATTCAATAAATTTGTAAAACTTTGAGAACTTTTCTATTCATGCCAAGATTTTCAAAAAACAAGAACAAAGAATATTTAATTTCTAAGAAAATAGGTATATAAATATATTTTTCCATTTTATTCAAACTTTAATGAATTATTCTGCAAAAGTATTTCACGTTGTTTCTGAGTATTTCTCAGAGGAAAAACATTTATAAAAACTTACCTTTTAGGTAAGATGAACATTTAAATATGGAGTTTCTTAGTAGCAAAAATAGTAGGAGTTGCAACTCCATTGATCAGCAAATTGCTGTTCCAAGCCCAGAACTATGTAAGACTAAAAGAAATACAAGAAAAGATAAAGTCATAAGCACAAAAATAGGAGTAATTTTAATTTTAATATATAATTAAACAGTGTATATACATACTTATATTTTTAGAAGTCCTCATATGTACAATATATATATTTCGCCCATTCTGCTGTGGAACAACACACCAATGTAAAAGTATGACTTGTTCTGTGTGCTACAATATGTATAAAAGGCAAGTTTGGGCCAGGGAATGGTGAAATGTATCTGGCATCTAAATGAAGCTGTGCCAGAGCCCCCCCAAAATTACAGGTTTGGGGAGATTCTTTTTCATATCCCAGGAAACTACAGACTGGATGCAAAATCTGTTTGCACAGATACTTGAAATATATAAAAGGAAAGAATTGCAGTCCTAATTTACCACTAATATGTACAATCAAGTAATATCCAATGTGAAATCTGAGGAAGCTGAGAAAATAAACATCCTTATATAGTGCATTATATAAGTAACACATAACACATAAAAACTCCAATTTAGGTTTTACCCAGTAATGTAAATGGTAACATAAACCTACAATTGAGAGTAGTTTACTCTACAATTTTGGCTGAGAAATGCACTGATGGGTAACTCACTCTTACCACTGAGCTGCAGTTTATTAAACATTTTGTATCTGAGACGTGAATAGAGAGGAGGATTAAATTAGAGGATCACTTACTGCCAAGACTAACACTTCAGTCAATGCACCATTCTGTCCATTCAACACACCTTACAAAGAACAGAGCCAATTCTGCTTTCAATTACTGGGGTGCAACTTTGACTGAAGTCAACAGATGTTGCACCTCAGTAACTGTTAGCAGGACTGCACACTGAATAAAAGCCCGGGAGAAAAACTCTCTGATGGAAACATTTTTGATGAAAACCTGATTTTTCAAATAAAGGAGAGTTTAGCGAACAGTGTATTTCATAGGAAAAAAAAAACAAAACAAAAACGAAAAAAAAAAAAAAAGCAAAAACAAAACCAAAAAAAACCCAACCAAAAACCAAAAATAAACCTTATTTTCATCAAATATTTTTCTGCTGAAAACTTGAAATATTTAGGACTTTTTTTATTTTTTATTTTTTTTTTTTTTTTTTTTTTTTAAATGACAGGTCAGGATTGGTTTTTGAGGAAAGAAGGAAAGAAGGAAAGAAGGAGTCCAGTCATTTGACATGTCACTGAAACAATACTATCTATAGGTTGAAAAGACAAAACCATATTGAAAGTGCCAAGAAATGGAGACAGGAAGTGAAGGGAGAGGATGGAAAGCTGGCAACCCTCTGAAAGTTTCCTACAAATTCTCAATTTAATATTTTAGTTCCTTAGACAGGGGGGCCAGATCTAGGGAGGTCCATGGCTCTCAGCACGGTGATGTGCAAGGAGTTCCTAAACAGGAGTGAACCAAAGCGTGCTCTGGGCATTTGCTGGAGGTGGGTTTGTTACACCAGATACACACTGCTGTAGTACTTCAGTTCTCATGCACTGGACACAACACAGGGGTAGGGCTCCAAAAGGGAGGGAAATTAAGCCTCCATAAATTCAGCAATTTCCCAGGGTGTAAATCCAAGCAGGGGTTTCAGGAAGCAGAATGTGTGAAATAAGACAGGTGTCTGTCCCTGACCGAGGCAGTCTGGAAGTGTTTAGTGCATTCCAAAAGCGTTGCCTCGTGTGCTTCAGAGAGCTGCTGGGAGAGAAGGAGCTATCCTGAGAGAAAAGCAGAGGGAAAACAACTGCTCTGCTCCCAACAGCACAGAACCTCCTGGAAGGTCAGCCTGGTGCTTTGGGCCATAAAGGAGAAACAGGAGTGAGACCATAAACTTCACTTTCATGGGGAGTCCGAAGAGTCCTGTGAAGTCAACAGGACTGTTCTGAGGATGAAGAATCACCCACATCAAATAAAAATTTCAGGATTGGGCCATAAAGCATGCAAAATATATTGTATCATGAAATGCAAGTCAGCGCTGCGATGATACAGCCATTACTCATGTGTGTGCTGGACATCCCTGCTCTAGGAACAAACAAATCTTCCATGCTTGGGAGAGATTATTGAAAACAGAACCCTTGTGAAGGATAGCTGGGGCTGGACTTGGACAGCTTAGCTTCTTTCCACCCATGAGATCTGGGAAGTTATTTGGGATAGCTGCTGTTCCTCTGTGGCCAGGCTCCCGTGGGGCCTCACCGCTTGATCCATGTGTGATGGCACAATCTGCTCTGGCCATTGCAGGGGAGGTGTGATCAGGACATGGCAGACAGGAGGAAGATGTGACAGAGTCCTAGACCAAAAATGGCTCCTTGGTGTGCCAGGAATGGGACATGAAGCCATTTATTACCTAAAGCTGGACAGTGAATCAAGAGCGTTACTCCAGAGGTTTTAGTTGTGTACTAAGATTTCTGGGAGAAGGGAATATTTTTGTTAATTTCTACCCCTCTCATATCCAAAAGCCTCCAAGAAGAGATCCCCTAATGTTTTAGGCATTGTGAAATATGTATAAAAAGAGTCGCCACTGCACAGACCTTGCCTGCTATTTTAAGGCAGGCTACTGAAGCAAGGGTGGGTGAGACAGACTGTGAAAGGGGGGAGGAAGGGAAGGAGAAAGGTTAAATAGCAGTAGGAAACATGGCTAGAAAGGATTATTTGCACAACTGATGGTTCTGAGCTGTTAGATTATGCTGACAGTGTATTAATCATATGTTACAGCCATATGCACACACACTGGTAAATCTATATTTGTCTGCCTATAAATGAACATTAGATGTAAATATATGTAAATTATTGACTATTTTGCATCATGTTAATAGGATAAATATATTAAATATTTTAAATATAAAAATCTTTTCACATTACAGCATTGCAAGAAATTGCAAAAATATAAAAGTGGGAGATGAGCTTATGGCCTGCACCAACTCCAAAGATTAGGCTTGAAATCCCAGATTGTCCACAGACTCCTCCTGCAACTTAGCAAAAGCTAAGATTCTTAAAATATTCCTGTCTCTTTTTTCTGTTACCTTCCTTCTTTTGGTTTTTTTTCCCCTTTTGCCATATGCTGTCCTGATGACACTGCCTCTGGGAGGGAGCGTTTGGCCAATTTCCTTGACAGCGCTGAAAAGTCCCTTTGCATCCACCTCTCCCATCCTGTTGCTCCAACTCCTGCCCTGCTATGGATGAATTCCTGCAGTGTTTTGTGTAACCACCTCTCATATCCCTCGTTGAAGGCTTGTGTGCTCAGCTTACATCCAGTCTCATCAGGATGTCTTTTTGATTTAAGCCCTTTTCTTCTCCCCGCTAGGCCTAATACCTCATCTGTTACCCACTGCTGGTTTCTGCATTGCTTCTTTATCCCAGGAATATGGTGTGCTGTGTCTGGCCTGACATCTTCTCCCTCACACCGTGGCTCATTTGGTCCCTTTTTAGTCCTGGCATGCTGATAGCACCTCAAACTGGCTGTAAATTTCTGCTCTGGAGCTGTCACTGCTCCATCCTGGGATAAACCTATTGCATGGAAAGAGCTTTTGCTTTGTGATGTGTTTTGTATTTGTTTGCCTGTTTCTTTATGGGACATAACGTGACTATCAGGAGACAGAGACAGGTAAAGGAAGAGAAGTGATGTGTAGCAGGAATTTGTTGGCACATGGTGAGAAGCACGTCAGCTTTGTTGAGAGTGTTGGTGGAACTGTCCTGTCACTGACTCTAAGGCAAATGGATTTGGTCTCCACCTCAAGATGAAATCTGTCCTTTCTCTTACTTTGCTCTTCCATCACCTCCATCTCCCATTTTTCCCCTATATTCTTTATGGATAAAGTCTTACTGTGCTCCCCTAGTAGCCAATTAATAAAAATTACCACAACAGAAGCAGAACTGGCTGACAGAAGAGAGATGCACGAGAGACAGCTGATGTATCTGCACGAATCCCGGCCTTGATCCCGCAGAGATGCCCACATTGCAGTCAGGGAAAGATTCCAGTGCAGAAAGTTAAGTGTGTGTGCCAGTCCTTGGCAGGCTGAGACCTTGAAACCTGCTCAGGCATCATGGCTGGGTACAGACATAAACTTGACACTTGCAATGTTTCACTTAGCTTTGACAACATGTGATACTCAGGGGGTTGCTTTAAAAATAAATACAAACCGTTTCCCTATTAGTTCTGTTACCCTTTCAAATGGGCTTGGAATATAGATTTCTTGGGCCTGATACTTTCCAAGGAAAAAAAAAATGGCTTAAATTAAAGGAGAAATTCTGAAAGAAACTTGGTCTGTTGTCACTGTCATATTGAGCCTTTTGGACCAACAGATGGAATCATATGGACAGATACAGAATGAAAGAAAGAATGAAGTAAGAAAAAAAAAATGTTCCAAGAGCCGTTCTTAAAGATTTTTCAAGGGCATTTGAG
The DNA here is from genome assembly GCA_013400775.1 of Chaetops frenatus. NCBI lineage: Eukaryota > Metazoa > Chordata > Aves > Passeriformes > Picathartidae > Chaetops > Chaetops frenatus. Next base: position 398,430 of record VZTR01022658.1, on the reverse strand, counting down.
TAGCACTTCCCTCACTTAAAAATGCATCAAAAAGGAAGAGTGGATCTTTACAACAGTGGCACATCCTTACATTTTCTAGGACAAGGTTACTGCTGGCTGGCTTGGGAAGAAAAAGCTTCACCAAAGCACAGATCACTCTTTTTTTACTAAGTCATTATCAAAGCTCTTTGGAGCCAGAGCACTGGGCCACAACCAGGCATGGCCAGGCTGTGGTCTTTCTCCATGTATTCTCCTTTACCTTACATCCAAACAGACAGTGCATTTCTTCCTACATCCATGCAAGTTGTTAAAGAGCAAACTCAGGCTCTAAATCTAGTACTTCAGTATAGGTGTTTTTGGGATGCTGTGTTCCAAATTTATTTGGTACCAATGATATCAAATATACTCAAAATCTTGCAGCAATTTTCAGATCCTGAGTGCTGAGAAGAGCTGAGCATACACAGCCTAACAGTTTCCGTGTGAGCAGTTCCATTCCCTTTTTATTTGCTTTCTACATCTACTGTGTTCAACATAGTTAACAGTGGGAACACTCAAAAAAACAGCTCTACAGATTCTGAGCAAATGCAGGAGTAAATTCATGGTAAAGCAGATGCCATCTCATATGCATTCTCAATCAAAAAATGTACTCCCATTGTCCACCTAATCATGAAATATTCCATGAAAAATTATATACTTGGACAAATAACTCTGGAAAACAGGCCAGTTTTCATGTACTTCAGGTCCAAAAGGTGCTGTTCATGCACACAGATGTATGTGTGCACAGATGCATACATGTAAATATGTTTAAATTTTAGCCCAATATGTAAACTCACCTATTTTAAGTACTATTTTACTCTAACCATGTTTGGTTTTCTGTGCAACTCTTCTGTTGCTGGTGGTACCAATCTGAATAGAAAACCTTTGAGAACAGCACAGACTAATGTAATTTCTGACAGATAATGTCATAAAGTCAGACTACTGTGAGAGAGGGAAACATCTTGCAACAGAGAAGAAAATCTTTTGCAACCTGTGATCAGTGGATCCAACCAGAATGAAAACCAAAACAGCCCACTTGGATTCCTGCCCATCACATTCTTCCCTGAACAGTTTTGCTGTGAACATTTGTGACCATGAAAATGTTCCAGTGATTCATAGTGAGGAGCAAATGAATCCCAGAAAGCTGCAATCTATTCAGAGGCAATTAAATCCCATCGAGAGGATTCAGAGGCTTGGTTATTCTGCCAATCTAGAGCTGTGCTGAGAGGGTTTTCGTGACTTCACTGAGCACAGTGCACTCTCTGCCTAAACAGCACTTGCTCCACCTTGGTTGTGCTCAGCTTTTTCTGCAGCTTTTGTGTTTCTTGGCTTTCTGGTTACTATGGTGAATGACTGTGACAGGAGAGCACAGAGAGGGTGTTTAGGACAGGAGTGAAGGCAGCAGGCAAAGATGGTGATGGGACAGTGTGAGTTACAGCAGGTTCTGCTGCTTTTCTGTGTGTGGGAGGGGTAAGGGAGCTGATCCATCCCTGTGTTCATGAGGGACAAGGGTGCATCTCTTGTCCCAGCACTTCAGCTCAGCCATGGCTCAGGATGGAGAGACCAGCTCCCACAACACAGGCAGCCTTGGATCCTGCTGCTGGAATCTGTGCCTGTGGCACCAAGGAAGACTTGGTACCAGGTCTGCAACCACTGGTGAAGGATTCAGAGGAGAGGGTGGATGTGTGGATCACTATTCTTTGTGACCCAGGATATCCAGACAGCATTAACTCAGCCCTGGATCTGTGCAAGCGCTGGCTACACCGAGTTAATAAAGTTGTGACCTATCCTTGTCCATCTTCATTCACCTGCACATTCTGATCAATAATGCATATTGCTTTTTGCCTTCTCCTCCCCTGTGAGAGGCAAAGCCAATAGAGCAGCATTTCTACAGGCACATCTATGTTTGCTGATGACGCAGAAGTCAGGAGGTTTGTCTGCCCTTGTGCAACCTTACCCTTGGAAAAGGCCCCCCTGTTCCTGCTGCTGAGTTCCTTTCCCAGATGAAGATTGTTTAAGTTTTAAAGCAGTGAGTGTCTTCAAGATGGGAGCAAATTAGGAGACATGTCAAAAGAACAACTACAAGAGGAACTCTTAAATGCCAGGTCTTAAATCATTCTGGCAAATTGTCAGTGTGCTTATATTTCTGCCTCACTCCCCCAAGTTTGGTGATGGATGACCACTGATAGGAATAAGTTGGAACTCATGATTTGGCACCCGAGCCCAGCATTAACTAAATCACCCCCCTGCTGCCACAAAGAAAAAAAGCACTGGTTCTGATCCAGTTTAGGAATTTAAAGCAACCACAACAGAAAAAATGAAAAGAGCACTGATTTCCACCTCAAAGGAAGATGTTGTTAGGATGAAGCACAGAATATCAAGAGACTACTTTCCAACTGCAGACAGCCAAGTAGTGCTTTCTGCCCTGCTAAGGTGCACTGAAAATCCTCCTGGGGTTTTCCTTCTGGCAAGTTGTCAGTATTGAGGTATCCAAAACATTTGAACACTCTGGCTTCTCAGTGCACGATTTGGCAGCTTGAGAATGTGTATTATTCTCCTGTAAGGCTGCGTTTGCCCCGTGTTTCCCAGAGCAGCAGAGCAGCAGAGATGAGGTAAGCTGCTAAAGAGCACATGGCAGGCAGGTGGCAGAACAGGAACTATTGCTTGGAAATGCCTCTTGCTCTTCTGTCTGCTGAGGAGTCAGACTACGCTGACCCGAGTGAATGTAATGAGGGAGGGAGCAGGGGAGAGAGAGAGCACAAGAACTTCTCTCCTTTTATCACACCTTTGCATGCCCACCAGGGCCCTGACCTCTCCTACGCCGAGCCCTCTGCAAGGGGGCAGGTTCAGGAAGGATCAGGGTGAAATGTGAACTCACTATTTATCGCTCAGAGAGGTCAGACTGAGAGTCTGGACGTGAGGCAGAGGCATCTTGGATTTCTTCCAAGGCTGGAGTAGCTGCTTTGGTATGTGCTGCCCAGGATTTTGCAGGGCAAATTCTGATTCAGCTCTAAGTCTTATTAGAGGCTCTGCCTGAAATTTCTTTCATTCTCATCCGTTCAGCTGAGGGCATTGAGGGCATCCTGGCCACTGGGCATTATCCCTTTGGATGCTGTAATCCTTTCACTGAGGGCCTGCAGCAAGGCAGCTCTGCAGCCAGGGGAAGCTGCCTGCCCCTGCTGACACAGGTTTGTAGCTCCAAAGGCTCTGGCCTCGTATTTTGACTGTCACACAGAGCACAAGCAGCACTGCTCCTCCCTATTTTCATCATCACCACCAAGATTTTGTTTAGGATTGTGGTTTACAAAGATCTTATTATAGAGAAATGAAAAGAAAACTCATCTAAAATCTGGTTACATTGAAAAATTCCAGCTGTCTTGCAATTCAATGCAGCTGTGCTATCTAGTATCTTTTTCTCTTCCTTTTGCATCTCTTTATGGAACATTAGCTTCTATAGAAAAATGCCTTTTTTTTTTTTTTTTTTTTTAAACATGGTGATTTTTTTTCCCCCCTTCCCTCTTCATTATTTGCTGGCTGTTATTTCCACCAATGAAACCTACAGACTCTGACAAGGAAAATGCAAAGATATTTTGAGACAGAGGAACAGCAATGAGGAAAAAAATAGCATTTGGGAAGAGTTTCTACTGGCAATCTCTTGTCCGTGAATTTTTTTTTCCTTATACAAACTGTAATATGATGATATTATGCAACTGCCTTCACATATTAGAATCATTATGAGCCGTAGCTTTGTGATATCATACAGCAGGTGCTAAGAACAGTTTTTGCTTTTTCCCCAAAGCGACTACAAAATTACTTACGATTCCATTATAGAACAATCAACACTTTGTGGGGAGAAGTTTGTATTATTTTGTGATTGTGTTAGTGAGGAAAAAAAATTAAATCTATCTTTCTGGGGAGTTCACAGCATTCTCTGGGTGAAAACTAAACTGAATTAATTTGTAGCCAAATGCCTAAGCCCTCAGCCAGGCAAAACTGATGGAACTGGAAGGACTTCAATCCTCACTTCTGCTTTCTCTTGTGGGGGGTCTGAGGCTTGGATAGTGCAGAGCTCTGGGCAAAATTTAGTCCTGCAGCCAAGACTGAAAGGGCCACTACAAGAGGAGGTCTTATCTTTATCTCACCTTTAGGATAAAACCAAAAAATAATCTTCCTCTGTGGGGTGAGGCAGGTTCACAACCAGGCAGATGTGGAGCCCAGCCAGGGCCCCCTGAAAGCCACCAGCTACCTCCAAACAACACACAGCTTTTATCTCCTCTCTGGGGCTTAGGAAAGCCTCACCTCTGGCCAGCTCAAGTTTCTCCAACAGGAATAATTCCAGGTGATTCCTGCTCCCAGAGGAACAGAAAGCCACAGCCCAGGGTCTGCAGGTCTCACTGCAAGGAAGACCAACAAACTTCCATGAAATTCCATTTTCTCCCCAGAATTCCCTGCCAGCCTCCAATGCCCACGTGGCCCCTGGACTGGCAGCCCCAGAACTGCTTTATTTCCAACAGAAACAGGGGAGAGATTTCCTGATGAATTTTTACCTAGGGAATTGCAGAACTGTGGTGGAAATCTGCCAGCCCTAGTCCCTCACCCCTTCAGTTTAAAACCCCAAAGACTGCAATTCTTTCCTCCCAAAAGCCCATGCTGTTGTCCTATCCATCGCAAATGTAATTAATATATTTAAAAAGTACTTTTCCATGAAAAAAAAAAAATACGTCCACTGGGTTTTAATTTGTATCCCCTGAAGATAGTTTGCTCTTATTTTATGACCACTTAGTAACAGTTATTCCCTTTAGAAACTGAAAATATTTAAAATAGTGCTCTCTATATTAAGAATAGAAAGCAGAAACACAGGAAATATCTATACAGAAAGAAATGTGAAAGTCCAGAGAGGCAGGGTAACCAAATAATAACCAAACCTCAGGAACACTTCCTCGCCTAATGTGAACTCCTAAAGTGCAAATCACAACATTCAAGGCTCCGTCAATCCAGAGCAGCTTTTGTTACATCTGAAAACAGAGATGCAGACCATTTATACTCAGGAGAAAAATGCCTTAACATCATTCCTCGCAGGGAGACCTCTTTGAGTGAGCCACACCGGGCTTTCAGCAGGGCTATCTTACACAGCAAGCGCAGCCGATCGTGGTTTCAGTGCTGCAGGAAAACACGGGGATAATGTTGTTTCCCAGCCTCGGTGTCACGTTAAATCAGAAGCAAGGCCGTGGATCGCTGCTTTAGCCCGGAGTTTCCAGGCAGAGACACTTTAATCTGGCTCCCTGCAGCTACAAAGCGAAAGCACACAGAGAGCCAGCCAGGTGGTTTGTGCTCACCGGGCCAGGGGCTCGCCTGCTTTGGGTGATGAATTGATTTCAGGATCCCTCCGAGGCTGAGGGAGATTTCCAGCTGCTGCCCGAGGGAACAGCTGGGGACACCGGGGCACCTGCCCGGCACAGCCTCGGGCCAGGGTCACTGCTGAGTGCCAGACTGGTGGCCCTGGACAACTGCACGCTCTGGAACAAACCCAACAGCCACAGCATTGCTCGCCATAGTGGCAAACTACATGAAAAAAAAAGAAATCACATAAATTTCTAATTGCGCCACCACCCCGGTCCACAGCAGACTGAAATCAAACCAGTTACACTGATGGGGTGGCCCAGCAGCAAATCAATCTGTATTAAAAACGTTTCCTGGTCTTAAGTACGAAATCCAGCGTTCGGATCTGCGCCTCATCTCGCCCTTGGCAGCCAGCGCTGCTGCCCGGGCTCCTGGGCAGCTCCGGGCCCAGCTCCCACCCTGCGGGACCGGGCACCCCCTCGCTCCCGAGGCGATTCCCGCCACCCGCGGGGCGAGCGCGGGCGCGTTTTTACCCGCTGTGGCCCCGGCGTTAAGGGGCTGAGAGGGGCCTGAGGCCGAGCAGGCGCCGGGCGCGGACGGGAGCTCTCGGGCAGCGAGGGAACCAGCGGGAGCCTGCGCGGGCGGGCGACAGCCGCGACAGCCGCGCCGCCCCCGCGCGGCC